>AWOL01S0019792.1:55669-193280 GCA_000715115.1 Nicotiana otophora
CCTTGCTTGGTTACTATACATGAATTATTAGTGCGTTCTTGTTAATTCTAATTCCATATGAATATAGGCGTTAGATTAGCTTGAATAGGCGAGTAGCATTTCGGGAGAAGGCTACGAGCAATATTAACCTTGTCAACCAATAAAGCAAATAAATTAATTAGACAATTTAAGTGAAAAACTCGACGGGATTGTTAGCTAACTCATAGCTCTAGAGTATTTTCTCCCATTGAACTCTTCTCTAAGATTGCAGACTTATTTCCTTTAATTTCATAGTTTGCTATTCTAGATTATTTTTAATTAAATATTCATACTTTAGAAAATAACTTGAATAGATTAATTGTCTTATTTTAATTTACTAAATAGTTAATCACAAGTCCCTGTGGGTATGATATCTGGACTTACAATCCTATATTACTTGTCGACCACGCACTATTAGAAAAATGAGCCTATGGCAACGGATTGTTTGCAACGGTTACAAAACCGTTGCTACAAATACCTTATTGCAACGGTTTTAACAGTTACCAAAGGTTTGGGATGTTATTAGTACACTTTAGCACCTAAACCACTGCCATTATACTATAACCGTTGCCGTAACATTTACTATAGCCACAGTTTACTTAACTATTACATTATATTTATCTACGGCAACGGTTAAATGTTATTGGAACGGTTAATGTTTCCAAAAATTTTCTCCTCTTTTTCGCTAAACCCGCCAAAATTCTCTTTCTTTAATAATTTTTTTCTTACTTTTATTTTCTAATTCTAATATGTAATTACTCAAAACCCAAAACTTTTATTTCTATTCTAAAAACTAAAGTTAAAAGAGACAACGTTCAGTCTCATTTTCACTACGTACTCTAATCCCTTTCACTTGAGATCCCTCTCTTCTAATCCTACAGACCCCTCTCTTTCTAATCCCTTCCACTTCCCCATTCACTCTAATCTTCTAGATCCGACCGTTTTCCCCTTTTCAATCTGAGAAATCTTTCAAATCCAAACAGACCCAGTTATAACCGTTTGATTTATCCCCAAATCCGAAAAGATCCGTGTCCGTTTAGCAAACCTTCAGTCTATCTGCTCAACGTCGTCTTATTCAACCCACGAACTCCGTGGCCCGTGACTTTAATAGCGAAAATCTTCAACGCAAAAGGCAGTCTGTGAGAAACTGACTTTAGCTGTAATATTTTTATTTTTTTTTTTACAATTTGGGTATTTTTTTTCTTTAATCGTTCTCTTTTCTCCCTAATATTTAGGGTGTGGGTAGTGTATTAAATATCTTACTTTTTGGTATCAATGGTGCAATGATTTTCTCTGAAATAATATTTTTTGGAAAGTGATGAAAATTGATGTCGGATTTTCAGAAAGGGCGGGGCTAGTGTTTGTATCTTAATTTCTTAATTTCTTCGAAAGCTGAGGTCAAAGATCATAGCGTCAGTGAAGGTACAATGGAGAGGCCAGCCAGTTGGATAAGCTACTTGGGAGATTGAGCGGGAGATGCGGAGCAAATATCCACACCTATTTAAGACTCCAGGTATGATTCTAAACCCGTTCGAGGACAAACGCTTGTTTAAGAGAACAAAAATGTAACGATCTAGCCGGTTGTTTTGAGTATTATAACTTTGTTCCCCTATTTACTGCTCAATTTATACTTTACTACTATTTATGACATACCGAGTTAGTTGGTTCGGGTCCGGAAGGATTTCGGAGTGAAATGAGACACTTAGTGTCATAATTGAAAACTTAAGTTGGAAACGTTGACCGGATGTTGACTTATGTGTAAACGACCTCAGATTTGAATTCTGATGATTCCAATAGCTTTGTATAGTGATTTTGGACTTGGGAGCGTGTCCGGAAAATTATTTGGAGGTTTGTAGTGGAATTAGGCTTTAAATGACGAAAGTTAAATTTATTTTGGAAAGTTTGACCGGGGGTTGACCTTTTGATATCGGGGTCGGAATCCGATTCTGGAAATTTGAATAGGTCTGTTATGTCATTTATGACTTTTGTGCAAAATTGGAGGTCAATCGGACATGATTTGATAGGTTCTGGCACCGTTTGTAGAAATTGGAAGATTCAAAGTTCATTAGGTTTGAATTGGGATATGATTTATGGTTTCAGCGTTGTTTGATGTGATTTGAAGGATCGAATAAGTTCGTATGGTGTTTTAGGACTTGTTGGTGTATTTGGTTGAAGTCCTGATAGTCTCGGGTGAGTTTCAGATGATTAACGGATCAAAGTCATACTTAGAGCAAAATTGGAAACATGCTGCCATCTGATTCAATCGCACCTGCGGAAATTGGCTCGAAGGTGCGAGCTTGGTTGCGCAGAAGCAGAATTAGCTTGGCAAGGGCAGGGGTTGCAGGTGCACAAGCAAGACCGCAGAAGAGGACTCGCACCTGCGACGAGCTGATCGCGGAAGCGGAAGTGAAAGGGGAGGGGCCTCTTCGCAGAAGCGGCTTTGCGACCGCAAATGCGAGGCCACAGAAGCGGGCCTCTTGTCCGCAGAAGCGAAAGAAGTCATAGAAGCGGGAACCCCTGGACAGTATACATTTCGAAGGGATTCCGAGTTTTGCCATTTTTGGACTTCAAGCATGGTTTTGGGGCGATTTTCAGAGAGAATGCACGGAAAAATTGAGGTAAGTCACTTGTGATCATTGTTAGTCAATAATATTGGACTATCATTGAGTGTTTCGACTAGATTACCTGTTTTTGATGCGAAATTAGAAGATTTGGGCCTAGGAATTTAAAATAAGATTTGGAGATTTGAGGGTAAAGTTAATGTCGGAATTTGGAAAAATTGGTATGGTTAGACTCGTGGTTGAATGAAATTTTGAATTTTGCAACTTTTTCCGGGTTCCGAGACGTGAGTCCCACGGACGATATTTGGGTGAAATTTCGTATTTTAATAGAAACATTTGTATTTTCATATGAAATTAATTCCTACAATTTGTTTTGACTGAATCAAATTATTTATGACTACATTCGAGGCGTTTGGAGGCCGATTCGCGAGGCAAAGGCATTGCAGAATAAATAATTACACGGGTCGAGGTAAGTAATATTTCTAAACTTGGTTCTGAGGGTATAAATTCCTGAATTTCGTGTTGTATGAATTGTTTAGAGATGATGCACGTCCTAGGTGACATGCATGTATGAGTGCATCATGAAAATTGTGACTTAAATTGATTTAGTGGAGTTGCATACCTAAATAAATGTTATTATCCGTATATCCTCCACGTGTTAGAGAAAATGAGCTGAGACTCATATTAAAGATCATGTTTAGGCAAAACGCCGATATATTTTGGGACCCACATGGGTCGTATTGTTGTTTAATTATTGTTTAAATTTATAATTTTGTACTCAGTCACATCTATAACTTGTATATCATATCTCAGTCTCTCTTGTTATTCATTGATACTTCATAACATCATATCAGGTTGATTCTTCATGTTATTGAGAGCCCGAGAAACTGGAGATTCTGAGTGATCATTATGTTTAGTTATTTATGCTTGAATCTGGCTATTATAGCGTTTGGGCTGGGAGCCCCTTCAGAGTCTGCACCCCCACAGTGAGCGTAGTTGATATATATAAGTAGAGATGGATCTTCCCTGGGCATGGATCTTGCCATAGATATGTCTATTAAGGGATGGATCTTCCCTGGACATGGATCTTGTCCGAATCATTGATATTCGGGGATGGATCTTCCCCTGGGCTTGATTGGCCTTATACAGTACTGAGTAACTGGATGTCAGTTGATGGATATACATATATCATTGGGATAGATCTTCCCTGGGCTGGATTGGCCATATACAGTACTGAGTGATTGAGTATTTTGAGATGTTGAGTACGCGAGATTTCCTTTGAGGTGCATCACATACAGTACGTACATTGTCATGTAGATACAGAGATGTCATATTCCTCATATTATTCAAAATTGATCTATTTTTACTTGTGCTGAGTTTAACTGTTGAACTTGAAAGTATGCCTACAATTATGTACTATTATTTCTATTATGGATTGTACCTGCTGAGCTCGTCACTACTTTCAGCCCAAAGGTTAGTCTTGTTACTTATTGAGTTGGTTGTACTCATACTACACTCTGCACCTCGTGTACAGATCTAGGTTCTTTTGGACACGGTGACTATTAGATATCAGAGTGCTATTAGTTGGAGACTATCAAGGTAGCTGCTTGGAGTCCGCTGACCTTGACTCTCTCTTTCTTTCAGATATTGTATTTTTCTATACTTTCACACTGTGTTTTTATCAGTTAGACTTTGTATTCATTTAGATGCTCATGTATTCAGTGACACCGGGTTTTGAGAGTGTTCATATCTGTATTTGTGAGATTTCTTCCGCTGAATTTGAATTTTATGTTTTCAAATTTAAAATATATGGTAGTTTATTGAGATTGTCTGCTTGCCTAGTATTGAGATATGCACCATCACGACAGTTAAAATTTTGGGTAGTGACAAGAAATAAAGTGAGAGGCACACAGGATGCGACAACGACTACAAGTCACATAGAAAACATAGGTACACAATAACAGCTCAAGATAAAGAAATGGATGTATACACAACAAAACGATACCACAATATAATATATGTCTCTTGTCCTCGCTTGCACGGAAACACCCTTCGTGCCATGGACATATGATAATATACAAATAATGGCACGACATCACCCTTCGTGCGTTAAACCTTTCCTTACATGATAATATAATTGAAATAGCACAGAATCACCCTTCGTGCTTTACACTCTCAAATGACACAGCATCACCCTTCGTGCGTTACACTCTCAAATGGCATGTTATCACCCTTCGTGCTTTACACTCTCAAATGGCACGGCATCACCCTTCGTGCTTTACACTCTCAAATGGTATGAAATCACCCTTCGTGCTTTACACTCTTCCTTACCTAGAACATATATATCATTAACAAGTAATGTAGGAAGCAATAATAACATCAAGGAGAGTGTTTAAATGATAACACAATACAACAATTCATATCACAATTTGCCCATCGGCCATAACCAACTCCAAAGATACAAAAAAGAAATCAATTAATTTCAAAGCAAATATCCCAAGGCTCCACACAACGTATATAAAACCTC
The DNA here is from genome assembly GCA_000715115.1 of Nicotiana otophora. NCBI lineage: Eukaryota > Viridiplantae > Streptophyta > Magnoliopsida > Solanales > Solanaceae > Nicotiana > Nicotiana otophora. The sequence continues at coordinate 60,776 of AWOL01S0019792.1, forward strand.
AAAAGCAACAACATAGATGGAAATGTAACTCAGCATAGGACAACACCTTCTTTAATCCAAATTTTTGATAAATATATTAACGCCTGTTATTAAGCTTATTTAATTAATTATTTGCAGATAGAAAATCCATAATGAAATTAATTTCAAAAAATATCAAATAAAAAAATACACGAAATTCACATAAAAATCCAAGTGGAAGTCATCCCAAATTATTATATAAAATACAAACCCGACAAACAAGGAATGAGGCATGACAAATAAAGGATTTACTATGTTCCAACAATTTTTCAATTTAATAGATAAGGGTGTATACAAATTTAAACCGATATAATTTGCACATATAAACCAAGTACGTACTCGTCACCTTGTGCACATGGTTTTCAATCACACAATTTCCACATAAGACTGAATGCCTAAGGGGTAATTGCCCCACACAAGGTTAGGCAAGATACTTACCTCGACGAAACTAAACCAAAGTTGTAAATGATCTTCGCGAGTGAAGCCACCTCCGGAAGGCTCAAATCTAAAATTCCCCCCTTAATAATACTACGATGGTCCACCACACTAAATAAATTTCATTCTACAACAATGCAACACAATTGCGCCAATATTCGTAAGCAAATTTCCAGATTTTTGGTCATTTAGGCATTTTATCAAACACCTAGAGTGCATAGCATTTTACTACCTCTAGTAATGGTGTTTCTTCATATAATAATCCCTCCTTCCCACCAACAAGAGATATTAAACCATCTTTTGTCTACAAACAACCTTCTTTAGCACCATTAAAATCATCAATGAACTCACATCTACCTAATTATTGCTAATTAATTCATTATAAAAATCTCTACAACACCCAATAATCAAATTTAAGTATTTATGGCTTCCAAGAACCATTAAATAAGTGTTAATACTTATTTCTTGCTCACATACTCATAATGAATCCATGCATATATCTCTAAGGGTGTAGGATTACTTTTTGGAAGAAATCTTGCCAAAACCCTCTTTTGAGTTCTTGATGAAATTTCTAGACGATCTAAGGATTTCATGGTGGATTGAGTTAGTTTTAGAATGGAAATGATAGAATGAAACATGAAATTAGTAGGGATTACTCACCTTGGAGATGTGGGGAGTTGGAGGTTTTGAGAGTGTGGAGGAAACCCCCCAAAATTCGTCCAAGAGGATTGGGGAAAAATGAACCCCGAAATGAGTATATAACATTTTGAGTGTCACAGGTAGCGTGGGCCGCTACCCGTGGCCTAGTGTTTAGAACTTCAAGATTCCCAGCGCTAGGTCTAGCGCCCCATGCTGCCCTAGGCGCTAGCAATGGGAATGCTTTTCTATTTAGTCCGAAAATGGGTATAACTCTCTCATACGACGTCCGAATTCGACGATTCTTTTTGCTATGACTCCATAATGTCAAAACGTATCTAATGCTTCAGTCAAGACGGAATTTTGATCTCATTTTCTTAATATGATACTACTTATGCTTGAAGAAACGACGTCGAAACATTCTAGAAATATCCAAATTCTACATTCGATGCCGAAACCTATCAAATCAAGTCCGATTGACCTCGAATTTTGCACACAAGTCATAAATGATATAACAGACCTATCAAACTTTCCATAACTGGATTCCAACCCCGATATCAATAAATTTAAATCCCGGTTAAACTTCCAATCCTTCCATTTTCAACTTTCGCCATTTCAAGTCAAAATCAACTACGAACTTCCAAATAAATATCCAGACATACTCCTAAGTCTAAAATTACCATACAGGGCTATTGGAACCATCAAAACTCCATTCCGGAGTCGTTTGCACAAAATTCAAACTTTGGTCAACTCTTTTCACTTATGCTTCAAAAAAATGAGAATTGTTCTTTCAATTTAATCCTGTATCATTCGAAAAGCTAACTCGACCATACACGCAAGTCATAATGCACATTACAAAGGTGCTTGAGACCTTAATCTACTGGAGGGGATGTTAATTCTCAAAATGACATGTCAGGTCATTACATTCTCTCCCACTTAAACAAACGTTCGTCCTTGAACGTGCCAAGAATCTTTCCGAGGACATTAAATTACTGAGTGTATTATTACACACATACTTGCGGGTGATTCCACGTCACCATAAATTTAACATGGATTCGACAATGCTATCTCAATTAAAGATTATTTCTTTCATTCATACTTAACAACAATAACAACAACAACCCAGTATAGTCCCACTAGTGGGGTCTAGGGAGGGTAGTGTGTACGCAGACCTTACCCCTACCCCGGGGTAGAGAGGCTATTTCCAAATGACCCTCGGCATCCTTCCCTCCAAGAACTCCCCACCTTGCTCTTGGGGTGACTCGAACTCACAACCTCTTGAATGGAAGTGGAGGGTGCTTACCATCAGAGCAACCCACCTTTCATTCATACTTCTGAACTTTAAAACCAAATTTCTTACACTCCAAACATTTTTAAAAGGCTTCGTTTTCACATCAACACAAGGTATTAGTCTCAAATGACTGTAGCTACTTGTGCCTACGCACACATCATACGTATGCCCATAACCACATCTCTGGTCATAATAGTTGTTCATAATTAATTCTAGCATCCTCAATTGGTCTCATATTAACCAAAATCTCGTTTCACATTTTTACCACACTGATATCCACACGCGAGGCATGAGGACCTCATAACTATTTACCCGAATTAATGAGTCACATTTAACGTCACCTAGGCACTCACCTCGTGGGCTAAAACGCAATAATTACAGCACGAAAGGGCTAAATATGCACATAAACAAAAAACACATACAAGAATTATCAAATAAGCCTAACATGCATAACTCCCTATTAATACTAAAGTATAAATTTAAATGTCACGAGGGAGAATTTAAACACATAAATATTTCATCACAAGGATCTCGTTCTTATATAACTTCCACCGCACCTTGTAGCCCGGTCTAAACATTTGACATCATATTAAAATATGAGGATCCCGTACTCAACTCTGAGTCACAAGTAATATGCACATTGTTGTAATTGAAATCCTTCCATTTCTTTTCCTTCTTTAAATAAATTTCTGATAAATAATTTCACAACACATAATGAACCCACGTACCGGTAGGGCATATAATTCATAAAATTGTAATCAATTATTCCGAAATTACATCAAAACCCACTGTAGTGAGTAATAAAAAGTCACTTTTGGACTCATAGCCCTTAATAGTATACAACACAAAATGATAGACACGATTATCGCAATAAAATCACTCATCAGGGGTAAACACATAAGTAGGTTACAGAATTATGAAGCTCACCCACAAGTGGAGCATAATAGGAGGACTCGCTTCGATAATTAGAACCGAATCAACTAAGGAAAATATCCCTTTATAAAAAATCAGGATCGTACATGTAATGACACTATCTAGTGTAGCAGTCTCGACCATACCATAGAAATTATATCAACGGGCTGGGTCTCTCCCTCTAGGGAGCCCCTTACCAACCTGTTCTCCATACCTAATTGGCCGTGCATGTTGGGTAGCAACTGGAATAGAGCCTGTAGCCTGAGTCTTCTGATGAAATCTACCTTTCCCAAGTCTGGGACAATCTCTCATGATGTGCCTAGTATCACCACACTCATAACAACCCCTTTGAGGTCACGGTCGCTCGTACTGAGTCTGTGCCGGATAACTACTATAAGAACCTTGTGCCAGTGGTGCACTAAAAGTAATAACTGGAGCACTACGAGTATTATGAATTGCGGACTAAGCTGACCGACTGTCCGAGCCTCCACCTTGATGAGTCATAGCTGCAGAGTAGAATCCAATAAATCATCCAAAGTTTCGAGACCGTTTGGCCTCCTTAGACTTCTTTTTCCTCACTTCGAACACGTTATAACATTCTGGAAATTTCTACTACTTGTTAAAATGGAATGTCAGTCAGCAACTCTCGAGCCATACATATTTTAAAATCATAATTGAGCCCTTCAATGAATCTGCGAATTCGCTCTCTAACTATAGGAACTAAGATAGGTGCATGACGAGCTAACTCACTGAACCTGATAGCATATTCTGACATCGTCATGGTGCCCTGACACAACCATTCATATTCTATGAACCATGTATCCCGAAGAGTCTGGGGAATAAACTCTTTCAAAAATACATCACTGAAAATTGAGCCCTTATTGGTGGTATTGCATCGGCTGGTCTGCTCTTTTCATAAGCTTGCCACCATTGATACACTGCTTCTGATAGCTGGAATGTAGTAAAGGCAACTCCGCTCACTTCCATAACATCCACGGTGCGGAGAATACGGTGACGCTTTTCTAGAAATCCATGGGCATCGTCGGTAGATGTGTCACTAAAGGTAGGTGGGTGGACTATAGGTCTTAAATCTCTCAAGTCTCTTTTGTTCTTCTTCTGATGCCTCTGAACTGACCTCAAGGTGAACCGGATTAACAGGTTGTACTGGCACTATACCCGGAACCTGACCAAAGGGAACCTGCTGCTCTGGAATACGGGTGGTAGAAGTCTAAGCTCCTCCTCCAATCTGTGAAATATTTGGTGCAACGGAGATCAATCTTGCCTGAGTTAATGTACCATACATGTTCAGGAAATGTGCTAAAGATTCCTGAAGTCTGTGGGGTAACAACATGTATCTCAGATACTTGTTCCCCAACCGGAGCTATTGGTAGTTCCTCAACTGCTGCTCTAACATGTGCTCTAGCTGCGGCACGTTCCCTTCCTCGACCTCTTGCGGCCCTAGCAAAATGCGTGGGGTGTCCGCTCAGCTAACCCGGTAGCGCGTCCTTTAACCATCCGTGAGAGAATAGAGATACAAAGGCTCAAACTCCAAAATCAACAAATTCCGTACGACATGAATGAAAGGAGTGGAAATTTCCTAACAGTTCTATAGCCTCTCAAAGATAAGTAGAGATGTCTTCGTACCCATCCGTAACACTCTACTAAACTCGTCTGTGACTCGTAGAACCTATGAACCTAGAGCTATGATACCAACTTGTCACGACCAAAAATCCCGCCACATGTATCGTGATGGCATTTAGTCTCTAAGATTAGATAAGCCGATTTTAATAATAATTCAAGCCTTTTTTTTAAAATTCAATACAAGTATAAAAACCAACAGTGGAAATATTCAAACAACCTCCCAAGACTGTTAATACTAAGTCATGAACTCTAACTGAATACATGCAATGATCTCAAGGATCGAATACACAATACTATTTAAATAAGAGTTGACAGTACGATAAAATGGAAAGACTCCAAGGGACTGCGACGATCAAGCAGTTCTACCTTAAATCCATGTGATCACATTCTAACCTCTGTCCGAATCTGATATCAACAATACCTAGCTCTGCACAAAAATATGCAGAAGTGTAGTATGGGTACACCACAACCGGTACCTAGTATCAAGACTAACCTCAGTGGAGTAGTGACGAGGTATAGTCAAGACACTCACTAGTCAAATAACTTGTGCAATATAGCATATGAAATAATATAAAACAATAGCAATGATGGCAACAATAATCAACTTGTGACATAAATAACAAGGCATCAAGAACACCATAAATATTTCTCAAACGAATAATAAACACAACTACAACCAATTAATCAAGTCCTTCAAAATATACATCTTTTATCTAAAAGTTTTCTTTTTCAAATAAAAATCTTTAGAATATATTCCTTTCAAATAAATATCTTACGAATATAATTTTTCAAATAAATATCCTTCGAATATTAATCTTTCAAATAAATATCTTTCGAATATAATTCTTCAATTAAATATCTTTTGAATATAGTTCTTCAAATAAATATCTTTTGAGTATAGTTATTTCAAGTAAATACATTTCAAATATAACTATTTCAAGTAAAAGTCACCATGTGACACCTCATTTAACTTTCCTGGTATGAGAAATATATTCAAGATATCACATCAAATGGCACGGCAATACCTTCGTGCACTTGTCTCATTTTCACCCAATATATATGTGTAGATCAAATCAATTGTCACGTCATCACCCTTCGTGCATATATCTCTCTCTCACCGAGCATACATATAACAGTACCAACTAGGTGGGAAAAATGCCAATAACAATAAAAGAAATAAAATGGGAGGCACACAGGAAGCAACAACGACTACAGGTCAAATAGAAAACATAGGTGCACAATAACAACTCAAGATAAATGCATGAATGTATACACAACGATATGATATCACAATACAATGTATGTCTCTTGTCCTTGCCTGCACGAAAACACCCTTCGTGCCATGAACATATGATAATACAAAACAATAATGGCTCGGCATCACCCTTTGTGCTTTGACTCTCATCCTCACATAATAATGTAAATAACATGGCACGACATTATACTTCGTGCATATTAAGAATGGCCCGACATCACCCTTCGTGCTTTATACTTTTCCTCTCATGATAATATAATTGAAATGGCACGGTATCACCATTCGTGCTATACACTCTTAAATGGAACGACATCACCCTCCGAGCTTTACACTCTCAAATGGCACAGCATCACCCTTCATACTCTACATTCTCCCTCACGTGATAATGTATATGAAATGGCACGGCATCACCCTTCGTGATTTACACGCTTCCTTACCAAGCACATGTATATCATTACCAAGCAAGGCAGGAAGCAAAAATAACATCAAGGAGAGTGTTTAAACGATAAGACAATACAACAATTCATATCACAATTTGCCCATCGGCCTAACCAACTCCAAAGATACAAAAAAGAAATCAATTAATTTCAAAGCAAATATCCCAAGGCTCCACACAACGTATATAAAACCTCAAAAGCAACAACAGAGATGGAAATGTAACTCAGCATAGGACAACACCTTCTTTAATCCAAATTTTTGATAAATATATTAACGCCTGTTATTAAGCTTATTTAATTAATTATTTGCAGATAGAAAATCCATAATGAAATTAATTTCAAAAAATATCAAATCAAAAAATACACGAAATTCACATAAACATCCAAGTGGCAATCAACCCAAATTATCATATAAAATACAAACTCGACAAACAAGGAATGAGGCTTGACAAATAAAGGATTTACTATGTTCCAACAATTTTTCAATTTAATACATATCGGTGTATACAAATTTAAACCAATATAATTTGCACATATAAACCAAGTACGTATTCGTCACCTCGCGTACATGATTTTCAACCACACAATTTCCACATAAGAATCAATGCCTAAGGGGTAATTCCCCCACAAAGTTAGGCAAGATACTTATCTCGACGAAACTAGACCAATGCTGTAAATGATCTTCGCGAGTGAAGCCACCTCTGGACGGCTCAAATCTGAAATTCGCCCCTTAATAGTACAACGATGGTCCACCACACTAAACAAATTTCAATCTATAACAATGCAACACAATTGCGCCAATATTAGTAAACATATTTCCAGATTTTTGCTTATTTAGGCATTTTATCAAACACCAGAGTACATAGCATTTTACTACCTCTTGTAATGGTGTTTCTTCATCCAACCATTCCTCCTTCACACCAACAAGAGATACTAAACCATCCTTCGTCTACAAACAACCTTCTTTAGCACCATTAGAATCATCAATGAACTCACATCCACCTAATTGTTGCTAATTAATTCATTATAAAAATCTCTACAACACCCAATAATCTAATTTAAGTATTTATGTCTTTCAAGCACCATCCAATAAGTGTTAATACTTATTTCTTGATCACATACTCATAATAAATCCATGCATATATCTCTAAGGGTGTAGGTTTACCTTTTGGAAGAAATCTTGCCAAAACCCTCTTTTGAGTTCTTGAAGAAATTTCTAGATGATCTAAGGATTTCATGGTGAATTGAGTTAGTTTTAGAATGGAAATGATAGAATGAAACACGAAATTAGTAGGGATTACTCACCTTGGAGATGGGGGGAGTTGGAGGTCTTGAGAGTGTGGAGGAAACCCCCAAAATTCGTCCAAGAGGATTGGGGAAAAATAAACCCCGAAATGAGTATATAACTTTTTGAGCGCCACAGGTATCGTGGGCCGCTATCCGTTGCCCAGTTTTCAGAACTTCAAAATTCCCAACGTTAGGGCTAGCGCCCCACGCTACCCTAGTCGCTGGCGATGAGAATTCCTTTCTATTTCGCCCGGAAATGGGCATAACTCTCTCATACGACGTTTGAATTCGACGATTCTTTTTTCTATAGCTCCATAATTTCAACATGTATCTAATTATTCAATCAAAATGGAATTTGGATCTCATTTGATTAATATAATACCACTTATGCTTGAAGAAACGACGTCGAAATATTCTATAAATATCCAAATTCTACATTCGATGCCGAAACCTATCAAATCAAGTCCGATTGACCTTGAATTTTGCAAACAAATCATAAATGACATAATGGACCTATCAAAATTTCCATAACTGGATTCCGACCCCGATTTCAATAAATTCAACTCCCCGTCAAACTTCCAAACCTTCCATTTCCAACTTTTTCCATTTCAAGAAAAAATCAACTCTAGACTTCCAAATAAATATCTGGACACACTCCTACGTTTAAAATCACCATACAGAGCTATTGAAACCATCAAAACTCTATTTCGGAGTCGTTTGCACAAAAGTCAAATTTCGGTCAATTCCTTTCACTTAAGCTTCAAAAAATGAGAATTGTTCTTTCAATTTAATCCTCTATCATCCGAAAACCATACTCGACCATACACTCAAGTCATAATGCACATTACAAAGTTGCTCGGGACCTTAAACTAATGAAGGGGATGTCAATTCTCAAAATGACAAATCGGATCGTTACAACATCTCATGCAAAATTCCACTGGGTTTAGTAAATCCATTAGTCAAATAATCTTTAAAATAATTCCATGCGTAAAAACTCTTGCCATTTACCAATTATCTAAGAGTATTTTGCCACAAGTCTTCATGCAAGAAACTACTTGGAAATAGGTAGGACACTTATATAATTAAAAAGACACATGGCTATTTAAATTTTTTAAAATACTACCACAATCCCCACATATTTTCAAAATATATAGTAAAAGGATAAAGTCATGTAATAATTGACTTGATGGTTTTTCATGGTCTAAATATAATGAGTTTGGTATCTTAAGGACTATGAACCAAACTTAGACCAATAAAACCTAACTCATAGAGTTACTGGTGAAATATAATATTTCTATGAACCAATAATTCTTATTGTAAGTCAGAGATTTTATCAATCACATTTCGACCCTCACAATTGTGTTGTTCAACGTGGTTTTGGACTTACACCATTGTAAGTCCCCACTCTTATATAGGTGAATTCATCAAGTGCATACTGCTTTTAAATATACCATTGTAAGGACACGGCCGATCGTTTTGAGTATTACAATCCCGTTCCCCTATAAACTACTCAATTTATTCTTTACAATTGTTATATCACTTGTCGGGGTAATTGATTCGGGTCCGGTGAGGTTTTGGAATGAATTGAGATACTTAGTCTCCAAGATGAAAACTTAAGCTGAAAAGGCTAACCTGATATTGACTTATGTGTAAATAACCCCGGAATAGAATTTTGATGATTCCAATAGCTCCGTATTGTTATTTTGGACTTAGGAACGTATCCGGAAAATTATTTGGAAGTCCATAGTTAAATTAGGCTTGAAATGGGTAAAATAGAAATTTAAGTTTGGAAGTTTGACTGGGGAGTTGATTTTTTGATATCGGGGCCGGAATCCGATTATGAAAATTGGAATAGATTCATTATGTAATTTATGACTTGTGTGCAAAATTTGAGGTCAATCCGACTTGATTTGATAGGTTTCAGCGTTGAATGTAGAAGTTGAAAATTCTTAGTTTAATTAGGCTTGAATTGGGGTATGATTCATGGTTTTAGCATTGTTTGATGTGATTTGAGTTTTATACTAAGTTCATGTGATATTTTAGGACTTGTTGGTGTAATTGGTTAAGGTCCCGGGGGTGTCGGGTGAGTTTCGGAGGGTTAACGGATCGATTTTTGGACTTGGAGCTTTGCTGAAATTTTTCTGATTCTTGCACCTGGTTTCCTTCTTCGCATTCGCGAGAGGGGTCTCGCATTCACGGAGAGGAACTGGAGGCAAACAAGGTTGTTCACCATGTTCGCGTAAGGCAAGGATGTGAGGCTACGCATTCGCGATTGGGCATCGCGTTCGCGAAGAGGAAACTGGTTGGTAAGGATTTTGCCTTCGCATTCGCGAAGTATACGCCGCGTTCGTGAAGGTTTGCCTGGTAAATAATCACGGTCGGGAGCTGTGACTCGCATTCGTGAAGGGCAATTTTGGACAAAATAATTGTTTGCTTCGCGAACGCGAGGGACCTGTCGCATTCGCGAAGAAGAAATGCCTGGAGAGAAACTTTAAGTTCTGTCCCATTTTCCATTTTTGACGAATTAGAGCTCGGGAAGAGGCGATTTTCAAGGAAAAACAACGGGGTAAATGTTCTTAACTCAATATCGGTCAAATTACCCGAATCTATGGTTGTTTTTAATATTTAATTGGTGAATTGAGTTGAAAATTTTAGAAACGCCTCTTGGTTTATTTTGAAGAGTTGAGGGTCGAGTTGATATCAGAATTCGGTAAAATTTGTATGGTTGGACTCGTGGTTGAATGTGTATTCATATTTTGTAACTTTTGTTGGGTTCCAAGACTTGGGCCCCACGGGTGATGTTTGAGTTAAATTTCAGATTTTGTTGGAAAATTAGTATTTGCATGTGGAATTAATTCCAATGATTTGTATTGACTGATCGAATTAATTATGACTAGATTCGAGGTGTTTGGAGACCAATTCACGAGGAAAAGGCATATCAGAGTAAAAAATTACACAGCTTGAGATAAGTAACACTTCTAAACTTGTTATTGAGGATATAAATCCCCAAATGTGGTGTTATATAATTTGTTTGGAGGTGATGCACACGATACATGACGAGCGTGTGGACGTGCACCATAGAAATTGTGACTTGAATAAATTCTGTGAAGTGAGTAAAATTAGAGAATCATATTATTATTCGCATATTCTTCACGTGTTAGGAAACTGAGTTAAGACTCGTATTGAAGATCATGATTAGGCTACGTGCGGATGTTTTTAGGACCCACAAGGTCATGTTGCTGTTGAATTTAATTGTTTTAAAAATATATATTTCATACTTAGTCATGTGACCCATTGTGAGAATATTTATGGGATCGGGGCTGCTTGCTTGCAGCAGGCCATATTGGCTTTATATATATTATTATTATATGAAACGGGACTGCCCGAATGCAGTAGGCCTTATAGGCTTTATCATTGTATGGATCGAGGCTGCCCGCCTGCAGTAGGCCATATCGGCTTTATATCACGCTTGGGCTGAAGGAGATGATTTATATACGGGACAGACTTCCCAGGGCATGGACCTACCTTACTTATTTATATTTGCGATGAATTTCCCTGGACATGGATCTTGTCTAAATTATTTACATTTGGGGATAAATTACCCTAGGGCTGGATTGGCCTTATACAGTACTGAGTGACTGACTGTCAGTCAATGTATATATATGGGGGATGGAATATCCCTGGGCTGGATTAGCCATAAATAGTACCGAGTGACCGAGTGATTAGTGATCGTGAGTACACAAGGTTTTCCACTAAGATATCATATTCCTCATATCATGCAGTATTGATCTATCTTACTTGTACTGAGTTTAACTGTTGAACTTGTAAGCATGCCTACTTTTCTGTACTGTTATTTCTATACTAGATTGTACATGAGGAGCTCGTCACTACTTTCAACCCAGAGATTAGTCTTGTTACTTATTAAGTTGGTTGTACTCATACTACACTCTGCAACTCGTGTGCAGATCCAGGTGCTTTCGGATATGGCAACTGTTAGATCTCAGAGTGCTATCAGTTGGAGACTATCAAGGTAGCTGCCTGGCGTCCGCTAACCTTGACTCTCTTTCTTTTAGTTATTGTATTGTTCTATATTTTCAGACGGTGTTTTTATCCGTCAGACTCTGTATTCATTAAGATGCTCATGTACTCAGTGACACCGGATTTTGGGAGTGTATTTATACCTAATATTTGCGAGATTTTCTCTTAAGTTTAATTATCATGTTTTCAGTATTTAAAAAAATTGAGGGTTATTGATATTGTCGGCTTGCCTAGTATTGAGATAGGTGCCATCATGACAGGTGTGATATTGGGTTGTGACAACCATCCATAAGGAATATGGATTCATTAAGAGTTATAACTCATCTTCTTAATTGGTAGCAGTTAAGCACCCTCTTTTAGTGCTTCAGTGTCAATATCGACTTGTCATTACCCATATGAACCTACTTCATAGGATCTCCAATCACATAGGTTAAGTTACCATCTCCATTGACAACATGTCGGCCTTAACCCCATCTCTTTTGAGGTTTGAAGAATTAATTTACTTCCCAAAGGTTTAGTCAATGGATCGTCCAAATTAACTTCTAACTTCACATAATCAATGGAAATTATTCCATCTATCAACAACTGCTTTATGACATCATGTCTTAATTTCACGTGTCTACTTTTACAATTATAAGATTTATTTTGTGCAATAGCTATTGCCGCTTGACAATCACAATGCATAGACACATAAGGCAATACGTCCTTTATTATAGGGATATTAGCTAAGAAGTTTCTTAGCCACTCAACCTTAGAATCAGCTAACTCCAGAGCTACAAACTCTGAATCCATAGTCGATCTAGCAATGATCGTCTGTTTAGCTTATTTCCACGATATTTCACCACCACCAAGGGTGAATACATAACCACTAGTGGATTTTGTCTCATCTGAATCATAGATCCAGTTTGCATCACTGTACCCTTCTAAAATAGAATAAACTCCACTATATAGGATACCATAATTCATGGTTCCTCTCAAATATTTTATTAATCTAATTAATGCAGACAAATTCTCGTTGTTGAGATTATGTGTATATCTACTCAGTCTAATGTAGCGACCCGATCAGTTATTTTATGTATTATAGCCCTGTTCCCCCATTTACTACTCAATTTATGCTTTACAGATGTTATGTGATTTGCCGAGGTAATTGGTTCGGGTCCGGTGAGGTTTCAGAATGAATTGAGACACTTAGTCTCAAGGATGAAAGCTTAAGTTGAAATAATTGACCGGATGATGAAATATGTGTAAATGACCTCGAAATGGAATTTTGATGATTCTAATAGCTCCGTATGATGATTTCAGACTTAGAACTATGTCCGAATAATTATTTGGAAGTCCGTAGTTAAATTAGGCTTGAAATGGGTAAAATAGAAATTTAAGTTTGGAAGTTTGACCGGGGAGTTGACTTTTTGATATCGGGGTCGGTATCCAATTCTGAAAATTGGAATAGGTATGTTATATCATTTATCACTTGTGTGCAAAATTTGAGATCAATCAGACTTGATTCGATAGGTTTTGGCATCGAATGTAGAAGTTGAAAATTCTTAGTTTCATTAAGTTTGAATTGGGGGTATGATTCATGGTTTTAGCGTTGTTTGATGTGATTTGAAGTTTCTACTAAGTTAGTATGATGTTTTAGGACTTTTGTGTATGCTTGGTTGAGGCCCTGGGGGACTTGGGTTGATTTCGGGTGGTAAACGGATCGAGTTTGGAACTTAGAGAATTGATGAAGTTGGAAGCTGCTGGTGTAATCGCACCTGCGAAAATCCCATTGCAGGTGCGAGCTCGCAGAAGAGAGCTCTCCATCACAGACGCAGCCAGGCGTGGCTGGGGATGTGATCGTAGAAGCGGCAGGTAGCCGTAGAAGAAGCCCCGCACCTGCGGGCATTTGATCGCAGAAGCGCAAGGGAACTTAGAGAGGTAGCTTCGCAGAAGCGAACAACTCCTCGCAAAAGTGTGTCCGCGGAAGCGGAATGAATTCCGCAGAAGCGTGATTAGCCGCAGAAGCGGCAGCTTCGCTGCCGAAGCGGCTTAGTGAGTCGCAGAAGTGGAAACCCCTAGACAGAATAAAATCAGAGGGGTTGCAGGATTTTGGCATTTTTGGACATTTTCAACGCGGGTTGAGGTGATGTTTGAGTGAGGAATCACGGGAAATCTTAAGGTAAGTCACTTGTGAGCATTGTTAATCAATAATATTTGATTATCATTGAGTATGTTGACTAGATTACATATTTTTGAGGTGACATTAGAGGATTTGGGCGTAGGGATTTCAAAATAAGAATTTGAGATTTGGAGATCGAGTTGATGTCGGAATTTGGTAAAATTTGTGTGGTTGGACTCGTGGTTGAATGGCGTTCATATTTTGTAACTTTTGTCGGGTTCCGAGACGTGGGCTCCACGGGCGATTTTTGAGTTAAATTTTGGATTTTGTTGGAAGATTAGTATTTTCATATGAAATTAATAACTATAATTTGTATTGACTAGATAAAATTAATTATGACTAGATACGAGGCTTTCAGAGTCCAATTCGCGAGGCAAGGGCATAGCGGAGTAAGCAATTACACGATTTGAGGTAAGTAACAGTTCTAAATCTGGTTTTGAGGGTATGAAATCCCTGATTATGTGTTATGTGATTGGTTTTGAGGTGACGCACATGCTAGGTGACGGGCAGTATGGGCATGCACCATAGGAATTGTGACTTGGTCAAATTCCATGTATTTGTGTAGTTGAATAATATGTTCTTATCTATACATTCTCCATGTAGTAGAGAAATTTCACCAAAAATCATGTTTAGATTATGTGTTGGCATTGTAGGGACCCACAAAGGTCGTTCACATGATGAATTATCTGCTAAATTATTGTTTTGTACTTAGTCACAGTTTATATATTTATTTTATCTCAGTCTCTATTGTTCCTTGTTGATATATTATATCATTACTGTTGGGGAAGATTTTCATGATTATTGATACTATAGCACGTGAGTTGTCCGTGCGGATCCTTATAGTATACTATAGCACGTGAGTTGTCTGCGCAGATCCATATATTAGAATATAGCATGTGAGTTGTCCGTGCAACACGTGAGTTATCCGTGCGGATTATAGCGCTTGGGCTGAAGAAGCCCCTCTGAAGTCTGTACACACCTCCAATGAGTGCAGGTACTTACTGAATGCGAGTGCTAAGTGCTAAGTGACTGTGGTCCTGAGAGGATGCATTTGGTTTCATTCTTATTGTACTACAGTTGTCATATATCACTGTTTTGGAAATTTCTGAGAGATATTATATCATGTTTCAGTTGAACTTGATATGAAATTACTGTTTGGGCCTTAGTTGTTAAACTTGCAAGCATGCCTACTTTCTTATGTTGGAAATTACTGTAATTGGACTTAGTTGTGAAGCTCGTTACTACTTTAGGTTATTTATTTATTATTGTTACTTACTGAGTTGGTTGTACTCATACTACACCTTGCACTTCGTGTGCAGATTCAGGTGCTCCCGGACACAGCGGGTGTTGATTCCTTCACACAATTGATTTTTCTGGAGATTCTGAGGTAGCTGCCGTATTTCGCAGACCTTGTCTCTCCTTCACTATTTTATTGTTTACTGTATTTTGTCTCAGACTATTATAGACCGTGTTTTGTAGACTTGTAAGGTATAGATGCTTATGCACTTTGTGACACAACGATAGTTGGGAAAGTATGCATTATGTTTTGGGTTTTCTATCCCGTTTATGAGAACGTTTGATATTTAATCATTTTAAATCATTCTTGTTAAAGGTGTTGCAATTATTTTTGAGAAGTTGGCTTATCTAGTACCACGTTAGGCGTCATCATGACAAGTTAGAAGTTTGGTTCGTGACATCTACACACAACATAGGCTATATCCGGCCTTGTAAAATTTATTAAATGCATCAAACTCCCAATAATTTAAGCATATTTAGACTGAGCAACTTGGTCACCATTATTATTTTTCAATATAGAGTTAGCATCAAAAGGAGTGCTCACTGGTATGACATTAAAATATTCAAACTTCGTAAGAAGTTTCTAAACATAATGTTCTTGTGACAACATTATGCCATCTTCACTGCTTATAACTTTAAATCCCAATATCCTATTTACTTCACCCAGATCTTTCATATCGAAATTAGTAGACAAAAATAATTTAGTACTTTGCACAATATTTAACCTTGTACCAAATATAAGCATGTTATCAACATCATACATATTATCACATAATCATTGTCTGCCACTTTGGTATAAACACATTTATCCACCTCCACTGAAGAAATATCGTCTTGTTCAAATTTCCCATACCACTATTCAGGAGCTTGTTTAAGTCCATAAAGAGGTTTAATTAATTTACAAACTGTAACACCCCGGGAAAAAGAAATTCGAAGTACTTAAGTGCTAGTAAGAAAGTTGATGTGCACTAATTATATTATTTTGTATGCTGATAAGTACTATTAATATACTGGATATCCATTGTATATGCTAATAATTGTACGAGGCATATTATAAGTGATGTGGGGTCTAAGAACAAGGCTAAGTCAAGTTAAAAATTATATGATGGGATAAAATTTCAAGTGAGTTCGCACAAGACCTAACATCAAAACGAGCATAACTCTCAAGATATGAACCGTTATGTGGTGTATTACCTTTCAAAAGAAAGGTCGATGTGGTTAGTTTCTAATGCTTCAAACCGTTTGGCATTTGGATACTCATACAAGAAGTTATGACCACATTACCAAAGGCTAGCAGAAGGTGATTCTGCAGCCAATTCTGCGATCACAAAAGTAGTTATATGATCACAAAAGTGGTTATGCGACCGGAAAACTGGTCGCAGACCTGGACAGTGCAGCCCAGTTCTGGAAATCGATTCCGCGGTGCATTGTACGACCCGCATAACCATTATGCAGTCCATTATGCGACCGCAGACTTGGTTTCGGAGGGTTAATGTTTCTATTTTCAAAACCCGACCCCATTTTGATAAATAGGCTTTGGGACTTATTTTGGGGCAATTATCTTATGATTTTAGAGAGAAGTGAGAGTGTTCTAGATAGATAAAGTAGATGAAGTGTCTTTTTCATCAAATTCTTGTAGCCTTGAAATCCAACAAGAAATCCCTCAAGTTCTTCATCAAAGAGGTTAGGTTCCATACCCTAGTTTTCAATTTCGGGATTTTGATTAATAGTAGGTCTTAAGAAGTATGATTCTTGGGTGTGAGAGTATTATGTATACATATATGGATTTATTATTGAAATATGATTATGAATCAAATATTGGAACTCATGGTATAGTGATTTGAAAGCCATAAATTATCAATTTAAATGAATAACTAATTGTAGAAATTGAAAAGTGATTATTTGATGGAATTTTGTTGGTTGGGTGAGAATGGTTGGTCACACATGTGATGTTAGGATTATAAGTTGTTAAATAATGATAGTGGGATTAATTGTTGGTAAATGATAGTAATTGGAAGAACTAATTCTATGGTTAAGAAATGTATAAATGTATGCCTACTAGGTTACTAGTGTTGGTTCCATTGGATGTTGATATTGTAAATTGCAGTTCTTAGTATAGTAGATCGTTGTAGTATCCTTAAGAGGTGAATTTCAGTTTCGGATCGTTGGCATTGAATTGAGGAGACAATAAGGCATTCGGAGGTGGATACGTGCGGAATGGAATTTCCTGAGTATTGATTAGCTTGCTCCACGTTGGGTTCGTCTTGTTGAGGTAAGTAACACTTATAAACTTGGAGCTAAGGGTATGAACCCTGAATATACGTATTATGTGCTTTGGTTGGAGTTGATGCACATTCTATGTGACGGGCGTGTGGGCGTGCACCGTTGAAATTATGACGTAATTGATTCCCTAGAATTTTATAGTAAACTAATCTTGGCATTTTCCTTGTATTCCCTGAGAATCATGTTGAAATCATGCTGAGGCTATATGCCAGTATTATTGAGACCCACAGAGGTCATATTGTTGTTGAATTCGTTTATATTGAAATTTGAAACTCAGTCATGTTCATTCATTTATATCATATCTCAGTCTCTGTTGTTATTTATTGATACATCATATCATCATTTTTGGGCTGATTTTCATGACATGTTTGAGCTCGAGAGACTGATGACTGAGTGAGGCCAAGGGCCTAATGGTGAGGATGTTTATGGGATCGGGATGCACACCGCATCATGTTTTATTGATTTATACCATGATTGGCTTATTATAGCGCTTGGGCTGAAGGATCCCCTCTGGATTCTGTACACCCGCCCCCCCTAGTGGGCGCAGGTACCTACTAAGCGCGAGTGCCGAGTGATTTGGGAGGATTGAGTGACTGTGAGGCATGAGTGACTGCGAGGATTGAGTGATTGGGAGGACTAAGTGACTGAGAGGATTGAGTGACTGAGAGGACTGAGTGAATTGATACTCTAAGAGTATGCATATGGTTTTATCACTATGTTGTATTGCATTGGCATGCACATTGACATGTAGGCATAGAGATGTACTTTCCTCATGCCAGTTGAAAATAAAATTTCCTATTGTGGAAGAAAGTTTTTGGTAAAAATCACAGTTTTCCAACTTACTCATATTTTGGTGATTTACACGAAAAGAATTGAGTTTTACTATTATACTTGAAAAGAAAATGTTTATTTTTCCGGAACTGTGAATGAGATGAGCATCTTATTATTGAGTTATTCTTTGTGTTGCCTCAATTTTATTGTTATGAGATGTTATTAGATATGGGTGTGGACTCTGACCTTGGTATAAGCTCGTCACTACTTTCTACCTAAGGTTAGGTTTGTTACTTTATTGAGTACATGGGGTCGGTTGTATTCATAGCTCTGCACCTTGCATGCAGAAGATGCTGATGTTGTTGTGCATGGCGGGAGCTAGTATTGAAGATGTACTTGCAATCTAGTAACAACTGCCTCTTGTTCTTGGTAGCCTTAGAATTATTAATCTGTTCGTGTATAATTCAAACAGATGATGTATTTCATTTCACACCAGCTTTGTAAATTCAAATCTTAGAAGCTCATGATTTGTCCTGCCAGTCCTTGGGGAGTGTATTAGAGTTAGTTAAATACTAATTGAATCGTATTTTTGTTATTTGTCTTACCTAGCAGGTGAGGTTAGGTTCCATCATGGCTAGCCGTATTTTGGGTCGTGACAAGTTGGTATCAGAACTCTAGGTTCATAGGTTCTATGTCACGACCCAAAATTCCCACCGTCGGGACCGTGATGGCGCCTAACATTTCACTTGCTAGGCAAGCCAACGTTAGAGAATCATTAAACCAAATCCTTATTTCCATTCAGTAAATAACAATAATTATCTAAGATAAAATATGATAAGTACGGAATAATATAAAACCTACCTTAATTTCTACCACCCGGATCTGGAGTTACAATTCACGAGCATTCTAGAATTTACTACAACTAATAGTGTGAAAGGAATACAACTGTCTGAATGAATGAAACAGTATAACATAAGAGATAGACAGGGACTTCATGGTCTGTGAACGTGGACAAATCTACCTTGAGTCTCCGGATAGTGGTCCAATAGAAATATCTCGGTAACCCGAGCCGGTACCAAAATCTGCACAGAAAGTGCAGAGTGCAGTATCAGTACAACCGACCCCATGTACTGGTAAGTGTCGAGCCAAACCTCGAAGAAGTAGTGACGAGGCTAAGGTAAGGCACCTACAAATCGACATGTACAATTTAGCAGTGTATATACAAATAGCAGTAATGCAAAACTAGACAAGAATTATCGGGAGGGGATACATGCTGGGGGAAAATACGAAGTAAAGAGCTACAGCAGAATGAAAACTAGAACAACCAATATAATATGAATCAACAGGAGCACGAATACAGTAAAGGAAAAATGCACGACATCACCCTTCGTGCTTTTACTCACAACCTCACCATAAAATCAATAGAAACGGCACGACATCACCCTTTGTGCTTTTACTCCCATATCATGGAACGACATCACCCTTCGTGCATTAACACTCACAATATGGATCGACATCACCCTTCGTGCATTAACACTCTCCCTTACCATAATGTAATGAACAATTAACAACAGGGAGATAGAACAACATGTACAAGCCTTACTTTACCATTTGGTTCCACAATATAAGTCTTAACTTTGAAATAAATACGCAATTATCACCAGAAATCTGTAAACATGATAAGAACGATCAATTTAACAACACTAGTCTAAACACGTAACAATTAGGCACATGAAAGAGACAATATAAGAAAAATGGGAGAAAACAGGGAAAATAAGTAAATTGTCGGCGCATAAGTACTCGTCACCTCACATATATGCCGCTCACATGAATTTCACATAGCAAATAATCTGAGGTCCCTAATTCCCTCAAGTCAGGGTTAGACACAACACTTACCTCGATCCGAAGGCCACTTAATTCTCAATCACAACTTTTCTTTTAGAATTTACCTCCAAACCACTCGTATCTATTCAAAAATGATTCAATAATATCAAATATTGCTAAAGGAATCAATTATATTGCATAAATTTAATTTTCCAAATTTTCCTCCAAAAAGTCGAAAACTCGACCCTGGGCGCGCTTGGTCAAAACCCGAGGTTTGGACCAAAATTCATTTACCCATTCACCCCCGAGCCCGGATATATAATTGGTTTGGGAAGACCTCAAATTGAGGTCTAAATCCCCAAATTTCTGAAATCCCTGCTTTCTACCCCAAAACCCTAAATCTACCATGAAAACTCTAGAGTTTAGGTTGATAATTCATATAATGTAATGGGTAATTGAAACAAAATGGTTTAGAATCACTTACCAACACTTTAGGGAAGAAAATGACTCTTAAAAATTGCCTCTCACCGTTTGTTTTTTCAGAAAATGAATTTTTTGGCTAAATCCCGTATTTTGGATTCTGTTAAGTGCTGGGCGACAGTGTGCATCCCATTCGCGAGGCCACTATCGCGTTCGCGAAGAGCATTGGCTGCCAAGCCTTCACGTTCGTGTAGGCTACCCCCCAGCCTTCGCGTTTGCAACCAGGCCTTCGCGTTCGCGAAGAGTAAAAATCAGCCATCCCAGTTTCTACTTCGCATTCACGAGAGTGCCTTCGCGAACGCGAAGAAGGAGACCAGAAGGCACCAGAATCTGCAGAAAACCAGATTTTCAAAAGTCCAATCATCTCGTGGCTTGTCTGAAACTCTCCCGAGCCCTCGGGGATCCAAACCAAACATGCACATAAGTCTAAACGTATCATACGAACTTGCTCGGGCGATCAAATCGCCAAGATAACACCTAGAACTAAGAATTTAGCACCAAATCAAATGCAATTCTCAAGAACACTTTACAATTCCTATCTTCTCAACTGGACGTCCGAATCACGTCAAATCAACTCCGCTTCTCACCAAATTTCACATACAAGTCTTAAATATTATAATGAACCTGTACCGGCTTCCGAAACTAAAATACAGATCCGGTACTAACAATGCCCAACATCAATCAATTCTTAAAAATAATTAATTTGTAAACTTTTAATTTTTATCAAAAATTCATAACTCGAGCTGGGGACCTCCGAATTCGATTCTGGGCATATACCCAAGTCCCATAATTCGATACGGACCCACCGGGATCGCCAAAATACGGATCCGGACCTGTTTACCAAAAATGTTAACCGAAGTCAACTAAATCAAATTTTAAGGCATAAATTCTTATTTTCATCAGAATTTAACATAAAAGTTTTCCGAAACACGCCCGGACTGCGCACGCAAATCGAGTAGGGTAAAAATGAGATTTTTAAGGCTTACGAACCCAAATTCGAGTTCTAAAACATAAGATGACCATTTGGGTCATCATATTCTCTACCTCTAAAATAACCGTTCGTCCTCGAACGAACATAGAAAAGTACTTGGGCTGGTGAAAAGGTGGGGATATCTACTCCGCATATCGGACTCGGACTCCCAAGTAGCTGCCTCAATAGGCTGACCTCTCCACTGCACTTGAACTGAAGGGTAACTCTTTGATCTCAACTGGCGGACTTGTCGGGCTATAATAGCCATCGGCTCCTCCTCGTAAGTCAAATGCTTGTCCAACTGGACATAGCTGAAATCTAACACATGGGACGGATCGTCATGATACTTTCTATAAGCCACCTCTCCCACTCTCTACAGAATCTCAAAAGGTCTGATATACCTAGGGCTCAACTTGCCCTTCTTTCCGAACCTCATTACCCCCTTCGTGGGTGATACTTGAAGCAATACTCTCTCCCCGACCATGAATGCAACATCACGAACCTTGCGGTCAGCATAATTCTTCTGCCTTGACTGAGCTGTGCGAAGTCTATCCTAAATAATCTTGACCTTGTCCAAGGCATCCTGTACCAAATCTGTGCCCAACAACCGAGCCTCCCCCGGCTCGAACCACCCAACTGGTGACCGACACCGCCTACCATATAATATCTCATAGGGTTCCATCTGAATGCTTGACTGGTAGTTGTTATTGTAGGCGAACTCTGCAAGGGGAAAGAACTGATCCCACGATCCTCCGAAGTCTATAACACATGCGCGGAGCATATCCTCCAAGATCTAAATAGTGCGCTCGAACTGCCCGTGTGTTTGAGGAAGAAATTTTGTGCTCAACTCAAACCGCGTACCCAACTCACGTTGTACTACCCTCCAGAAGTGCGAGGTGAACTGCGTACCTCGATCAAAAATGATAGAGACGGGCATACCATGAAGAGAGACGATCTCACTAGCGTAAATATCTGCCAACCGTTTTGAAGAATAAATAACTGCCACAAAAATGGAGTGCGCTGACTTAGTCAGCTTGTCCACAATGACCCAAACTGCATCGAACTTCCTCTGAGTCCATGGGAGTCCAATAACAAAATCCATAGTGATACGCTCCCACTTCCACTCAGGAATCTCTATCTTCTGAAGCAAACCACCAAGTCTCTAATGCTCGTACTTTACTTCCTGACAATTTAGAAACCGAGCTACATATGCAACTATGTGTTTCTTCATCCTCCTCCACCAATAATGCTTCCGCAAGTCTTGATACATCTTGGCGGCGCCCGGATGCATAGAATACCGAGAACTGTGGGCTTCCTCAAGAATCAACTCACGAAGTCCATCCACATTAGGTACACAAATACGACCATGCATCCTCAAATCTCCGTCATCTCCAACAGTAACCTACTTGGCACCACCGTGCCACGCTGTCTCTAAGGACAAGCGAATGAGGATCGTCATACTGCCGATCTCTGATATGCTCAAACAAAGAAGACTGAGTAACTGTACAACCTAGAACACGGCTGGGCTCAGAAACATCCAACCTCATGAACTGATTGGCAAGGGCCTGAACATCCAATGCAGGCAGTCTCTCACCAACTGGAATATAAGCAAGGCTACCCATACTTGTTGACTTTCTACTCAAAGCATTGGCCACCATATTGGCCTTCCTGGGATGATAAAATATGGTGATATCATAGTCATTCAATAGCTCCAACCACCTCCTCTGCCTCAAATTGAGTTCCTTCTGCTTGAACAAATACTGCAAGCTCCGATGATCCGTGAATACCTCACATGGCACATCCTAAAGATAGTGCCTCCAAATCTTCAGTGCGTGAATATTGGCTGCTAGCTCTAGATCATGAACATGGTAATTCTTCTCGTGAACCTTCAGCTGCCGTGAAGCATATGCAATAACCTTGCCACCCTGCATCAATATCGCACCCAGACCAATACGAGATGCGTCACAATATACTGTATATGATCCTGAACCTATGTTTAACACCAATACCGGTGCCAAAGTCAAAGCTGTCTTGAGCTTCTGGAAACTCGCTTCACACTCGTCTGACCACCTGAACGGGGCACCCTTCTGGGTCAACCTTGTCAACGGGGCTGCTATGGACGAAAACCCCTCCACAAATCGACGGTAGTAGCCCGCCAAACCCAGGAAACTACGGATCTCTGGAGCTGATGTGGGTCTAGGCCAGTTCAGAACTTCCTCAATCTTCCTAGGATCTACCTGAATACCCTCTGATGATACAACATGACCCAAGAAAGCAATTGAACTCAACCAAAACTCGCATTTTGAGAACTTAGCATATAAATGGTTGTCTCTAAGAGTCTAAAGAACGATCTGAAGGTACTGATCATGCTCCTCTCAGCTGTGGGAATAGAACCAAGATATCATCAATAAACAGAATCACAAAGGAATCTAAGTAGGGCTTGAACACCCGTTTCATCAAATCCATGAATGTTGCTGGGGCATTTGTCAGCTCAAATGACACAACTAGAAACTCGTAATGCCCATACCGATTCCGAAAAGCTATCTTAGGGACATCAGATGCCCTAATCCTCAACTGATGGTAGCCAGACCTCAAATCAATCTTCAAAAACACCTTGGCACCGTGAAGCTGATCAAATAAATTATCAATCCTCGACAATGGATATTTGTTTTTGATGGTGACTTTGTTCAACTGCTGATAATCTATACACATCCTCATCGATCCATCTTTCTTTTTCACAAACAACATAGGTGCACCCCAGGGCGAGACACTAGGTCTAATGAAGCCCTTATCAAGCAAATCTTGCAACTGTTCTTTCAATTCTTTCAACTCTGGCGGGGCCATGCGGTATGGCAAAATGGAAATGGGTTGAGTTCCCGGAGCCAAATCAATGCACAAATCAATATCCTTGTCGGCCGGCATCCCCGACAGGTCTGGCACTTACGAACAACGGGCACTTAATCCATGGAAAAAACCTCCGCACTAGAATCGCGGACATAAGCCAAGTAAGCTAGACACCCCTTCTCGACCATATGCCGAGCCTTCACATAAGAGATAACCCTGCAGGTAGAATGACCAAGAGTCCCTTTCCACTCTAATAGAGGCAACCCCTGCAAGGCTAAGGTCACTGTCTTGGCGTGGCAATCTAATATAGCATGATAAGGTGACAGGCAATCCATACCCAGTATGACATAAAAATCAACCAAATCGAGAAGTAGAAGGTCTACACAAGTCTCAAGACTCCCAATGGTGACTACACAAAAACGATAAACACGATCTACAACAATAGCATCTCCCACTGGTGTGGATACATACATAGGAGCACTCAAAGAATAACGGGACAACCAAATATGAAGCAAAATAGGATGACACATAGGAGTAAGCAGACCCCGGATCAAATAGAACTGAAGCATCTCTACTGCAAACTGAAATAGTACATGTGATAATGGCGTCAGATGACTCAGCCTCAGGCCTGGCTAGGAAAGTATAACACCGGGTCTGGGCCCCACCACATTGAACTGCGTCCCTAGGACGGCCTCTAACCGGCTGGTCTCCACCTCTAGTGGCCTGACCTCCACCTCTAATAGTATGGCCTCTACCTCTAGCTGCCTGACACCTACCTCTGGCTAGGTGAGCAGGTGGTGCAGCGACTGGTGCCGGAACCATGGTACGAGAACTCTGATGCTGTGAGCTGCTCGTTTCCCGAGGGCAAAATCTAGCAATGTGCCTCGGATCACCCCAAGTATAACATTACCTTGACTGCTGTGACTGCTGACCCTGCAACTGACCCTGTCAACCTGAATAACCACCCTGGTAAATCTGGAGTGGAGGTGCACTAATAAGAGCTAGTGGTGCACTATAAGCTAGCTAGTCGGAATAAGGCATATGAGGACTACGACCACATGAGGCACCGTGGGAGGCGTGGAGTGCTGAATGAAATGGCCTAAGAGGATGGCCTCTACCAAAAGTACCCCTGCCTCTAGACGAGGTACCGCTGAACTCACCGGAATAACGAGGTCTCTTGTCAGACCCCTGACCTCCCTGGGTACGAACCATCTCGACTCGTCTACTGACATTAGCAGCCGCTTGAAAAGAAATCTCACTCCTAGTCTCCTTAGCCATCTGCAATATGATAGGCTGAGAAAGTCCATCAATAAACCTCCTCTCCCTCTCTCTCTCAGTGGGAAGCAAAAGAATAGCATGACGGGCCAAATCCACAAAACGGGTCTCATACTGAGTAACAGTCATACTGCCCTATTGGAGACGCTCAAACTGACGGCGGCGCTCCTCCCTCAATGTGATAGGAAGAAACTTCTCTATGAAGAGCTAAGATAACTGGTCCCAAGTAAGGGCAGGAGACCTAGCTGGTCTGGTCAACAAATAATCTCTCTACCATTTCTTGGCGGAACCAGTCATCTGAAATGCAGTGAAATCGACCCCATTGGTCTCCACTATACCCATGTTCCGTAGAACCTCGTGACAGCTATCGAAATACTTCTAGGGATCCTCTGAAGGAGCACCACTGAAGTGAACTAGGAAGAGCTTGGTAAACCTGTCCAATCTCCACAAAGACTCAGAAGACATAGCTAACCCATCACCGGTCTATGGCGCAACAACCGGCAGAACTACTCCGACTGGCTGAGCTGCTGGAGCCTGATACTAGGGAGCTATCTTCTCCGGAGCGGGAGTAGTGGGAGTCTGGGATCCTCCTCTAGACTGAGAGACGGCTGGTGCCATCAGAAATGCGCCAGTCTGATCCACACTCTCTATAAGGCCCACGAAACGGACCAAGCGTCCTGAAGTACTGGGGTGGCAATGAATCCCTCCGGAATCTGAGCTGGTCCGGCAGGAATAGTTTGGGCTGGAATCTCCTTATCAAGATCTATCTGAGGCTTCACTGCTTGGGCTGCTGCTCGAGCTCTGGGCGGAGCCCTGCCCCTACCTCAGCCTCTGGCAATGTCTCGGCCTCGAGCTCTGCCCCTCGTAGGAGCTGCCACTGGAGGCTCTGACTGCTGCTCGGCTGAGGAAGCGGTACGTGTTTTCGCCATCTGCTAGAGAATAATAGTAGAATAGTTCAATCAGTATTGAGAAAACAACATAGCACGACATACAGGAATAAAAGTGAAATTTGTTCCCAAACTTCATAACCTCTAGAAGATAAGCACAGACATATCCGTACCGATCCTCCAGACTCTACTAATCTTGCTCGTGAATCGTAAGACCTAGGAAACCTAGCGCTCTGATACCAACTTATCACGACCTAAAATTCCCACCGTCGGGACCGTGATGGCGCCTAACATTTCACTTGCTAGGCAAGCCAACATTAGAGAATCGCCAAACCAAATCCTTATTTCCATTCAGTAAATAACAATAATTAGCTAAGATGAAATATGCTAAGTGCGAAATAATATAAAAACTGCCTTAATTACTACCACATGGATCAGGAGTCACAATTCACGAGCATTCTAGAATTCACTACAAGTAATAGTCTGAAAGGAATACAACTGTCTGAATGAATGAAACAGTAGAACAGAAGAGATAGACGGGGACTTTAAGGTCTGTGATCGTCGATAGATCCACCTTGAGTCTTCGGATAGCGGTCCAATAGAAAAGTCTCGATCAACCCGAGCCGGTACCAAAATCTACACAGAAAGTACAGAGTGCAGTATCAGTACAACCGACCCCATGTACTGGTATGTGTTGAGCCTAACCTCGATGAAGTAGTGACGAGGCTAAGGAACGGCGCCTACAAATCAATCTGTACAATTTAGCAGTGTATATACAAATAACAGTAATGAAGAACTAGACAAGAATTATCGGGAGGGGATACATGATGGGGGAAACATGAAGTAAAGAGCTATAGCAAAATGAGAACTAGAACAACCGATATAATATGAATCAACAGGAGCACGAATACAGTAAAGGAAAAATGCACGACATCACCATTTGTGCTTTTACTCTCAACCTCACCATAAAATAAATAGAAACAACACGACATCACCCTTCATCCTTTTACTCTCATATCAGGCACGTAGGGGTGGGCATAATACCGGCCGAACCGAAAAAACCGGCCGAACCAAAAAACTCAGTCGAACCGTAAGTTTCAGTTTTTCGGTTTCGGTTTAAACGGTTATTCGGTCGGTGTGAGGTTTTTAAATTATTAAATTTTGGTTTTTCGATGTGGTTTACGATTTTGGTATTTTGATTTTCGGTTAAACCGAAAAACCAAAATTGTGGACTCATACCCAAAAGTTCCGGCCTACAGACTTACGCTACCCATACCCATCTGAAGCCCAAGTTACACAAACCCATTTGTACCTAAGCCTATTAGCCTATTAGCCTGTTAGCTTATTAGTCTTACTAAGCCCAAATGCCCAAATTAGGTGTTAGTCTTTGGTACTTTGAGTTGGGAAGTTGCATTTTCAGAATGCTTACCGTTTGAGATTTGCAGTCTTTTCTGCAATCTTTTTTCCGTTCTTTTTCATGCATTATGAAGGCTTACAATCTAGTGGGATCGAGAGTGTCGGACAGCCAACTCGAAACATTGAAAAACTTTACTACAATTAAAAATCCGTAGTCTACGTCGAAGATAAAAATCTTGAACCGTTAATAACCGAAAAACTAAATCGGAAATAACCGAACCGAATCTTGAAAAAACTACACCGAACCGTAAATACTTTAGTTTGATTTGGTTATTAATATTACAAAACCAAAAACTGAAAAACCGAACCGTACTTTCATAATAACCGACCTAACCGACCGACGCCTACCCCTAATGGCACAGCATCACCCTTCGTGCATTAACACTCACAATATGGCACGACATCATCCTTCGTGCATTAACACTCACAATATGGCACGACATCATCCTTCGTGCATTAACACTCACAGTATAGTACGGCATCACCCTTCGTGCATTAACACTCTCCCTTACCATAATGTAAAGAACAATTAACAACAGGGAGATAAAATAACATGTACAAGCCTTACTTTAACATTTGGTTCCACAATATAAGTCTCAACTTTGAAATAAATACTCAATTATCACCAGAAATCCGTAAACACGATAAGAACGATCAATTTAACAACACTAGTCTAAACACGTAACAATTAGGCATAGGAAAGAGACAATATAAGAAAAACGGAAGAAAACGGGAAAAACAGGTAAATTGGCGCCGCATAAGTTCTCGTCACCTCACATATACGTCGCTCACATGAATTTCACATAGAAAATAATCTGAGGTTCCTAATTCTCTCAAGTCAGGGTTAGACACAACACTTACCTCGCTCCGAAGGCCACTTAATTCTCAATCACAACGTTTCCTTTAGAATTCACCTCCAAACCACTCGTATCTATTCAAAAGTGACTCAATAATATCAAATATTGCTAAAGGAATCAATTATATTGCATAAATTTAATTTTCCAATTTTTCCTCCAAAAAGTCAAAAAATCGACCCCAGGCCCGCATGTTCAAAACCCGAGGTTCGGACCAAAATCTATTTACCCATTAATACCCGAGCCTCGATATATAATTGATTTTGGAATCCGACCTCAAATTGAGGTCTAAATCCCCAAATTTCCGAAATCCCTAGTTTCTACCCCAAACCCCTAAATCTACCATGCAAACTCTAGATTTTAGGTTGACAATTCATAAAATGTAATGGGTAATTGAAAGAAAATGGTTTAGAATCACTTACCAACACCTTGGGGAAGAAAATGACTCTTGAAAATCTCCTCTCACTGTTTGGTTTTTGAGAAAATGATTTTTTTGGCTAAATCCCGTGTTTGGATTCTGTTAAGTGCTGGGCGACAGTGTGCATCGCGTTCGTGAGGCCACTGTCGCATTCGTGAGACTGTGTTTGCATCCGTGTAGGCTTCCCCCTAGCCTTTGCATTCACGAGACATTGCTCGCGTTCGCGATGAAGGAACGACCAGCCCTCCCCCAGGTCGCATATGCTTCGCGTTCACGATGAGCCAGTCGCGTTTGCGAAGGGTAAATCCCTCGTCACTTCGCATTCGTGACCAGGCCTTCACGTTCGCGAAGAGTAAAAATCAGCCATCCCAGTTTCTACTTCACGTTCGCGAGAGTGCCTTCGCGAACGCGAAAAGGGAAACCAGAAGGCACCAAAATCTGCATAAAACTAGATTTTCCAAAGTCCAAACATCCCGTGGCCTATCCGAAACTCACCCGAGCCCTCGGGGCTCCAAATCAAACATGCACACAAGTCTAAAAATATCATACGAACTTGCTCGCATGATCAAATTGCCAAAATAATACCTAGAACTACCAATTTAGCACCAAATCAAATCAAATTCTCAAGAACACATTAAAATTCCTATCTTCTCAACTGGACGTCTGAATCACGTCAAATCAACTCTGTTTCTCATTAAATTTCACAGACAAGTATTAAATATTATAATGAACCTGTACCAGGCTCCGGAATCAAAATACGGACCCAGTACTAACAATTCCCAACATCAATCAATTCTTAAAGACAATTAATTTTTAAACTTTTAATTTTCATCAAAAATTCATAATTCGAGCTGGGGACCTTCGAATTCAATTCCGGGCATATGCCCATGTCCCATAATTTGATATGGACCCACCGGGACCGTCAAAATATAGATTCGGGTCCGTTTACCAAATATATTGACCGAAGTCAACTAAATCAACTTTTAAGGCATAAATTCTTATTTGCATCAGTTTTTAACATAAAGGTTTTTCGGAAACATGCCCGAACTATGCACGCAAATTGAGGAGGGTAAAATGAGAATTTTAAGGCTTAAGAGCATAGATGCGAGTTCTAAAATATAAGATGACCTTTTGGGTCATCACATTCTACAAGTCGTTACCAAGTGTCTAGTAGAGTCTTGCAGATCGGTATGATGACGTCCATACTTATCTTCGATAGGGTACATGGCAGTTAGGATAATTTGCAATCTTTCTTTCCTTATCTTGCGAAATTAATTCAGCTTGAGACATAACTCTTTGAATTCCTTCCACGCATTCGTGTGCACATGTGTGCGCTCGGTATCAGCTGTGCATCGCCGGCTTATGATTCCATGAACGAGGTTCGAAATGTGTATTCTTTATTTTGGAGGTGGTCTAGTCAGGAGGAGTTGAGGCCAGGATTAGACCGCAGCTTAGGGTCAGTAGTTTCAGTTGTGTGAACTTGTACAATTTGACTCATATGTCCGGTAGTGTCCCTATGAGTGGAATTTGTGGCTCGATGAATGGGTTGGATGACCATATGATGACTATATCGTGACTGCGAGATTTGTTCAGATGGTTTGAAAGTGACGGGAAAAAATGTTTGCTTGAGATGCAAAAAGGATAATTGGGTATTTGACTTTTATCTCGATATGACGTAGAGTCTCGAGTTATGAATGTGTTAAAGGATCTTTCACGTGGTGTAATTCTGGAACAAATTAAATTTTCATGTCTTGGTGATGAGTTCAAACTCATGAAGGTTAGGTGATTACGTAGGAGTTGTGGCAGTAAAAGGGTTAAAGAAAGCTGCCGGTTTGAGGCTAAACATGCGGGTTATCACTTACGGAATAAACTACAGAGGTGTGATCTTTATAATGTTGTATGGAGAATATTATTTTCTACTAGTAGGGCAGATGTATTGGGATTTGAATTTGAATTGGTGAAGAAAGGTGACCTAACCGTCACGAGAATGAATCGAGCTTAGTAGACGATTTGAGGTACCATAAAGGTTGTGACGCATGAGCTTGGAAAGAATTTAGTTAAATCCCACTACGGTGTTATGGCAGTAATTGAATATGGGTATTGTGAATTATTGAATATTTTGATCTATGGCTTTGAGCCAACTGGGGAGCCTATTATTGACAATTCGATTTCATGGTTATAGGTTAAATTAAGTTTTAGTCCGAGACATACTTGTGGAGCAGTTTGACTGCAGAGGTTGAGATTGAGGATGACTCGAGTAAGGCAATTTCCTTAATACGGGATATAATACACTTATGAAAATATGAAAAATCATGGAATGATTAAGTTATAAATTGCGAAGAATGTAGTGCGCATGGAATATTGTCACGACCCGAAATTCCCACATTCAAAACCGTGATGGCGCCTAATATTTCACTTGGTAGGCAAGCCAACGTTAGAATATAATTAGCCATTTTAACAAAATTTTAAATTAATTAATAACAAGGAAACAAATGTGGAAATAAAGTCTGAAGTAAAGTGAATAATCCATAATAATCGCGATATCTAAATACTATCCCAGAACTGGAGTCACAGGTGCACGAGCTTCTAGAATGATACAAATAAGGGTCTGAATAAAATAAAGTTGTCTAAAAGCAAACACACAGCTAAAATAAATTAGACGGGGACTTCAGAACTGCAGACGCTGTGCAGTTATACCTCAAGTCTCCTCGGGGTAGCTGAAATCCGAGCAAGTCTATGGTACGCCGTTGGGACCAACTTCGACATCTGCACAATAAGTGTAGAGTGTAGTATCAGTACAACAGACCCCATGTACTGGTAAGTGCTGAGCCTAACCTCGATGAAGTAGTGACGAGGCTAAGGCAGGTCACTTATATTAACATATACTCAATAATAGTAATAACAACAATAATAGAATTAAATCAGGTAACTCATTTTACCAGTTGAAGCCAACTCAGAGGTCATAACCAATTATTATTTCAATCAATTTCTATTGCGGCGTGCAACCCGGTCCCACAATATATTCATATTAAATTCTGTTGCGGCATGCAACCCGATCCCACAATATATTCATATTAAATTCTGTTGCGGCGTGCAACCCGATCCCATTATATCTTTACAATCAATTCTGCTGCGGCGTGCAACCCACTCCTCCAATATATTCATTTCAATCAATTCTGTTACGGCGTGAAACCCGTTCCTCTAATATATTCACTTTCATTTCCATTGCGGCGTGCAACCTGCTCCTCCAATATATTCATTTACCAATTCTTATAAAAGAAATTACTCCAATAAATGCAACAATTAATATGAAATTATAAGACAACAAGCATACAATAGTTATGATTTATTATAAATAAGTGACGACAAGTAGCAATTAATTGTGAAAATTAAGGATGTAATAGGCATTTTAATAATTAGTATGCTAAACGTCAAGTGGTAATTAAGTCACATAAATCAAATAAGCATGTAGAAATTATAGCATGGATTCAAGGCATGATATTGAGCAAAGAACCCGAGAGAAATAATTAATATAATAATTAATTCATGATTTAAAACGATTTATGATTTTTAAGTAATTATGCAAACAATTAATTTGATGACGTATAGACACTCGACACCTCGCCTATACGTCATTCACATGCATTTCACATAACAAATAATTTAAGGATTCTATTCCCTCAAGTAAAGGTTAACCACGATACTTACCTTGCTTTGCAACCAAATTCAAGAATCCAATAGAAATCGCAGAAATTAAATCCATATGAATTTATAAATTTTCCGAATTAAAATCCGAAATTCATCTCAAATATTGACAGTGAGACCCACATCTCGAATCCCGGAAAAACTCACAAAATCCGAACACCTGTTTCGATACGAGTTCAACCATACAAAAATTATCGAATTCCGACATCGGATTGGCTTTCAAATCTTCATTTTACATTTTTGGAAGATTTTATAAAAATCTAATTTTTCTTCCATAAATTCACGAATTTATGTTGTAAATGAGTATGGAATCATGAAATATAATCGATATAGGATAAAGAACACTTACCCCAATGTTTTCCTGTGAAATCGCCCAAAAATCATCTTACCCGAGCACAGAATCTTGAATAATGAAAAATGGGACAAAATTTCATTTCCAGAACTTATGTTCTGCTATCCAGGAATTTCCTCACCGCATTCGTGATAGCACCCTCGCGTTCGCGAAGTACATTTTTGTGCTGCCCCAGATTTCTTCTTCGCAAACGCGAGGTCAGTCTCGCAAACGCGATGCCTTGCTAAACTTGGCCTTCGCGAATGCGGTCTCCACTATGTGAATGCGAAGCCTTATCGCCTGGAGCCCGACTAGGCCTCACCCTTCTACGCGAACGCGAACGCTCCCATGCGTTCACGATGAACACTTCCCTCTACCCCTTTGCGAATGCGGTCCCCTCTTCGGGAATACGAAGAGTAAATTCTTGCCTACCTCCAGTTCTTCTTCGTGAACGCGAGACATCTGTGGTGAATGCGAAGAAGGAAACCAGACAGGCAACAGAGTTCCAAGTCCAAAATTCAACCTGTTAACCATCTGAAACTCACCCGAGGCCCCCGGGACCTCAACTTTTCGGGCTTACTCCCAAGTCCCAAATTATGATACGGACCTACCGGAACTGTCAAAATACTGATCCGAGTCCGTTTGCTCAAAATGTTGACCAAAGTCAACTCAGTTGAGTTTTAACACTCTATTTCACATTTTAATCAACTTTTCGTATAAAAGCTTTCTAGAAAATTATACAGACTTTGCACGCAAGTCGATGAATGATGAATAGTGCTTTATGAGGTCTTAGAACACAAAAATAATTATTAAATTTAAAGATGACCTTTTGGGTCATCACAAATATAAATTTGGTAGTGTTAAGGCAGGGTTATTTATTTGAGTGTTGTTGTGCTAATGGGGCATGTGTCTTTTAGCCCGTTTGGGCGGTGCAATTCAATTTTGAGCCGAGTGGGTGACTCCTGAGAAGGTTGTAATGGGTTCGACATTTATATATAGCAATTGAAAATTTTCCCAGACTTGTGTATGGATAGAATCTGAGATTTGCATTTGATGGTATCGGGACTTGCTGTAATTCTGTATAACTATGGATTATACATTCCAATATAAGAAAGGTAAAAGAACAATTTTAAGTTCACATAAGGCCTCTTTAGAGTGGGTGTCTCGGTTATGGTACTTATAGGGTGCTTAAGAAGGAATACAGCGGCTTATGGTCCTTAGGGCGGTCTGGTTCTAAGATAGGATGTCTTAACGAGGCCTTACGAGTGTTTCATGGCAATACTCTAGGATTTGGCGACACGCGTGGCTTGGTCTAGTTAGAAAGATTCAATTCTAATAGCTTGGTTATATGCGAATGGATTTCAAAGTGTTCTTGATGGTTTGAACCGGATATTCTCTATCGGTGTGAGGAACATGTTGTGTATTGTGATTTCCTCCTAGAAGCGAGAAAATGGAAGGCTTCTAACTAACCGAGTATGTAATTTAATGGTGACTCAGAGTTGATACTGAGATTCTCGTACCTTTCACATGATGACATGATAGATGTGGTGTGGTGTGCGGGATTAAAACTTATATTTGCAAGGTGGTAGTTCAGTCTTGAATGGAAGGTCACGAATTTTGGACAACATGGTCAGTTTTAGACACTTAGATGAATGTTATAACTGCTCGGTAAATCCTGAGAATAGTGCACATTTCAGAAGGCACATTATGTTTTGACTTACGGATGTTCATTGGTATTGTGATACTCACCTGTTTGATAGACCGTTGATATTCAAATTACTGTTATGTGGCATAAAAGAATTATGAAAGTATTCCTAATGGATGATCGGGCATGAAGGGTGTGTTAGTCATTCAAGTGTTGGAGTTGGGATCGGCTATATTGGTTCATATGTTATGCGGATTTGGGGACTGGGAAAACTCAAAAGCAAATGTTTTGGGGTCCCGAACTATGAAGGTGTGGCCAAGTTAACTACATTAAAGTACGGGTTATGGTTAAGTCATTGAAGACTTTTTAGAGGGCTATTTACCCATGCTCAGATTGCGTTTGGGCTATAAGTTGTGATGTTTCTCATATTTGTAACACTGCGTGAGCTATTGAGACGTGATTGAGGCTACATGGGAGTGAAAATCCCTGAATGAACTTGATAAATGCCTTAGTGATGAAATTCTTTTTATTTGAGCTACGATAGCACACTTTGTACATGCCTACACTTTAGCATGATATTTATACCAGTCTGGGAACATTAGAATCTTATCCTACTCATCATATACCTGTATAACTATTTAAATTCTCTCATATGGTATATTTGGAATGGAGGGTTGGGACTATACCATGCAGCGCGTGGAATTCGTGAATCGATCATTTATCTGATTTAATTGTCTTTCCTTCCTCTTCATGCTATAATTTTATTGAGCAGGGTATTTGATGAATTGAGCACATGCACCTACGGTTATTCTTTTCACGAAATTTGAGGTGTTGGTTGGAAATGTTAGGGTTGAATGTCAATAAAGTGGTTAGGTTTAATGAGACGAGGTCATTGGACCTAGAATAATGAGTACTATCGAATTTGATTACGGTATATTTGGGAGAATAACATCGGCAGTGTACAAAGGTTTTGGAACGAGGTTTTATGGAAAGTGGATTTAATACTAGTACTTGGTTTGTTTTGAGTAGTTACTATGATCGGGAATGATGCTGCGAATGTGCGAGTTGTATAGTATGTTGTGTGATTATATTTGAGTTTATGGTTATAGCTTCATACAACTTGCTCAAATTTATACAGTGTGTAGATGTGAAATTCGGTTCTTGAAAAGAAGTTTTTGGATGTTGGAAATTGGATTCCAAGGTTTATGGACTTAGGCTAAATTTGTAATTTTCCATTATGTGGTGTCGTCGGGCCTATATGGGATAGGGTGACGTGGGATTACCTCAAGTATGCATGTGTGATAAGGTAAAACAGTGATTTAAAGGTTCAAACATGTCAAAGAATAAGCATCACCCCGTGATCAAATATATATTGGATAGAATAGTTTATGGTCATTTTCATACTAGAACATCTTAGAGTAATTGTTGGAGGTCGCCAAAGGTTTAATTCGAGTGTTCGGCATAGAGATTTAGAGTTGAAGAAAGTGAATGGGTTATTCTCAATATTTTCTCCGTGAGGATGTTATGTGAATTTCTAATAAGGGTAAAGTATGTGTAACGCCCTGACGTTTCGTTTTAAGAATTAACGCCTCGTTCAGTGACTTAAGATCTCGAGCAGCTTCGTAATATATATTATGACCCGCGGGTGTGGTCGAGTTTGGTTTTCGGAAGAATCAGAATTTAATTAAAAGAACAATTCTCATTTTTGAAGCTTATGTGAAAAGAGTTGACCGATTTGACTTATGTGTAAATGACCTCGGATTCAAATTCTGATGATTCCAATAGCTCTGTATGGTGATTTTGGGCTTAGGAGTGTGTCCGAAAAATTATTTGGAAGTCCGTAATGGAATTAGGCTTGAAATGGTGAAAATAGGAAGTTTAAGTTGGAAGTTTGACCATGGAGTTGACTTTTTGATCTCTGGGTCAGAACCCAGTTCTGAAAATTTTCATAGGTCCGTTATGTCATTTATGACTTGTGTGCAAAAATTGAGGTCAATCGGACTTGATTTGATAGGTTTCGGCGTCGAATGTAGAAGTTAAAATTTCTTAGTTTCATTAAGTTTGAATTGGGGGTATGATTCGTGGTTTTAGCGTTATTTGAGGTGATTTGAGGTTTCAACTAAGTCCGTAATATATTTTGAGACTTGTTGGTACGATTGGACGGGGCCTCGAGTTGGATTTGGGGTGGTTCCGGACCAAGTTTGGATGTTTTGATATTGTTGGTTGCTGGTTCTGGTGTTGTTCTTTGTGTTTGCAAGGATCCTCTCCCGTTCGCGAAGAAGGATTTTGCTGTTGGGACTTCGTTCTACGCGTTCGCGAAGAGGCTCTCGCGTTACCGAAGAAGGAATATTTACTATCCATCGTTTGACTTTGGAGGCTTATATCTCCCAATCTATAAGGAATTTTATAGATGATCTAAAAATAAAAGTTGTAGCCCTTTGTGTCTAGTTTTCAGAAAGGTAAACCATTTGTCATTTGGAGTTGTGTACACAAAGTTATGGTTTATATACTACAAGCTATCTGGGAAGAGTTTGGAAATCTCTGTTGGACAAGGCTGACTTTGGAAGCTTATTTCTCGCAATCTATAAGGAATTGGGAGATGAGCAACAAATGAAAGTTATATTTCTTGGAGTTTAGTTTTCAGAAAGTCAAACCATTCATCATTTGGAGTTTTGTAAAAACGGTTATGGCCATTATACTAGAGGTTGTCGGAGAAGAGTATGAAAATGGCTGTTGGAGAATTTGTTCATCGTGAACGCGAGGGGAGGGTCGCGAACGCGAAGAACAAACCCCTGGGCAGCAGAATAAAGTCCAAATTCGTCTCATTCTTCCATTTTTGGACCAAGGAAGCTCGGGTGAGGCTATTATTCGAGAGTTGTTCAAGGAAAACATTGGGGTAAGAATTCCTAACTTGATTTTGGTTAAATTACATGAATCTATTGTTGATTTTGTCACTAAATTAGTGAATTGGGTTGAAAATGGTAGAAATCCTCTAGACGTTAATTTAAGATTTGAAGGGCGGTCCGTTATCGAAATTTGATAATTTTGGTATGGTTAAACTCGTATCGGAATGGGTGTTCGAATTTCGTAAAACTTTTGTCAGGTTCCGAGGGGCGGGCCCCGCACTGACTTTTTAGAATAAAATTTTAAGTTGGTATTTTATAATCCGAAATTATTTCCGATGAATTTTAATGAAGTTACACAATTAATTTGGATAGATTTGAGCTGTCCGGAGGTTAATTCAAGCAAGAAGGCTATTTGGAATATCGGCCTAACTTCAAAAAGGTAAGTGTCTTGCCTAACCTTGAGTGGGGGAATTACCTCTTAGGAATCGAGTTTTATGTGCCATTTGTGAAATGTGAAAAGCCGTGTACGCGAGGTGACGAGTACGTACTCGGGCTTATATGTGCAAAGTTTATTGAGTTAAAGTCTTGGGCATATTGTGTAGTAAATTGGATAATTGTTGGCATATATTTAATCATCTATTTGCCATATCTCAAATCACATTTATTGAATTTATTTTTATATGACAATTGGATGTAATTATTACTTGTACATTTATGTGAATTCCGTGAGTTTGATGATTTGATATTTCTTGGAATTTAATTTCATTATGAATTTTTCCTATGCAAATAATTTATTAAGCAAGCTTAAGAAGAAGTGTTAATATAATTATCTAAATTTGGATTAATGAAGGCACTGCCCTATGCTGATTATTTTCTATATCTGTTGATGTTTTTGAGGTTTTATATACATTTTGTGGAGCCTTGGGCTATTTGTTGTGAAATTTATTGATTTTGTTATATCCTTGGAATTGGTTGTGACCATTGGGCAAGTTGTGATATGAATTGATTTTGTTACGTTGCCGTGATAATATTCCGTATAAATTGTTGTGTTAAATGAGTTATTATTTTGAGGATATAAGGGTGGCATTTCACTGTTGTTATGTGTGTTGGGATATTGTCTGGGCGGAGCAATAAGGGTGGCTATAGGAGCGATAAGGGAGGCTATTGATATTGTCAGGGCGGAGGGATAAGGG
Organism: Nicotiana otophora; assembly: GCA_000715115.1. Taxonomy (NCBI): domain Eukaryota; kingdom Viridiplantae; phylum Streptophyta; class Magnoliopsida; order Solanales; family Solanaceae; genus Nicotiana; species Nicotiana otophora. Next base: position 99,925 of record AWOL01S0019792.1, read on the forward strand.
AGGCTATTATAGGAAGATAAGGGTGGCTATAGGAGAGATAAGGGTGGCTATTGTTAGGGATGATATTATGGTGTGGAGTTATTGTGTTGGTAATTTTCACGTGATGTTGGGGTATTCCTTGTGTTTATATTTATATCTTGTGCAACTTGTCTTGTTGTTTTGGTAAACTTGATAATAGCATGAATTATGTTGGAATTGTGAGCCTGTGGCTATTGTCGGGTAGGTAATGTTACATGGGATCGGGTTGCACGCCGCAACGAATATGAAACGTGGGCACTAGGTGACGAAACAAATATGATAGTTTTATTATTGGCACGTGAACTGTCCATGTAGTTATGATATGAAAAGTGGACACGTGGTGCTGGGAAAATATGATGATTTAATTATGGGCACGAAGTGCCATGGAAATACGAAAGTGGGCTGAGACCCGTGTTTACGAAAAATATAAAAATGGGCTAAGACCCGTATTTGTATGATTATGAAATGAGGTGTCACATGGTGACTTTTTAATTGAAAGAATTATATTCAAAATATTTATTTGGAAGCATTTTTATTCAAAAAAGAATTATTTGAAAGAATTACATTCGAAAGATATTGATTCGAAAGAATTATATTTGAAAGAGATTTATTCGGAAGAATTATATTTGAAAGATATTGTTGAGCGATATTAATGATGTTCTTGCTGCCCTGCTATGCATATCACTGGTTGATTTTTGTTGCCCTTATTGTTATTTGTTTCCTATTATTTTGTATATTTTATTGCTCAAGTTATTAGACTAGTGAGTGTCTTGACTGTATCTCGTCTCTACTCCACTGAGGTTAGTCTTGATACTTACTGGGTACCGACCGTGGTGTACTCATACTACACTTCTACACATTTTTGTGCAGAGCCAGGTATTGGAGCTATCGGACTCGAACAGAGTTAAAGTGTGATCGCAAGGATTCAAGGTAGAGTTGCTTGGTCATCGCAGTCCCTTGAAGTCTTTTTATTTTATTGTACTGTTAATTATTAATAAAACAGTATTGAGTATTCGATCCTTGAGATCATTCCATGTAATCATTTAGAGTTCGTGACTCGGTATTACCAGTCTTGGGTGGTTGTTGTATTCATATTTGTTTCCGTTGTTGGTTTTGATTACCTATTTTAAAAAACTAATTGGCTTGAATTATTATAAAAATCGGCTTACCTAGTCTTATAAACTAAGTGCCATCAGGACGCTTGCGGCAGGATTTTTGGTCGTGACATTATCCTTTATGAAATCATGAAGGGAATATGCCAAACTATGATTATGATGTATCCCTATTATTATGCTCCGTGTACCCGGTGTTTCATGTGTCTATGTCTATGGAGGTAGTTGGAAATTCTCTGTCTATCGTTCCGGTGAAAGCTAGCGAAGGTGAAGTTAATGGATAATCGGCTTATGAGGGGTATCTATTTTTCATCCTTGTTAGATAAGTATGGAAGTTTAGATTGCCTTCGTTAATGTGTTATGGCAAAATCTGTAAGACGGGAAGGTCACCTTGAAGGCCGAAAGTGTTGTGGAAAGAAAATATTTTCTCTTGATTGTATAACAATTGGTTGTGATTTGAAAGGTACTTTCTAAGTTATATGATTTAAAAGCATGCAATTCATGTCCAGATATCCCTCTTGATAATATAATACATGTAATGTTAATATTAGTGTGGTTGATATACATTGTGATGCTTTGTAGAATTGTGGATGTGTTGATAGGGTGATTTTGGTGATTATCTGGCAGGTGGATAGGCCCAATTACAGGGGAGACTCTGCCAAAATTTCTGAACCATTTGGGTGTTAGAAATATTTGGGTGCTTAAGATGTGTGGAAGAAAAAACGAGTTATGATAAGTGTTTGGGGACGGACTCTACTCCTCATTCGAGGACGAATGTTCTTAAGTGGGGGAGAATGTAACACTCCGGAAAAATAAATTGAAGTACTTAAGCACTAGTAAGAAAGTTGACGTGCGCTAATTATATTATTTTGTGTGCGGATGAGGACTATTAATATAATGGATATATTTTGGATATGATAATAAGTGTACGAGGAATATTATAAGTGATGTAGGGTCTAAGAAGAGCCCCAAGGCTAAGTCAAGTTGAAAGTTATATGATGGGATAAAGTTTCAAGTGAGTTCGCACAAGATTTAACTTCAAAAGAGCATAACTCTCATGATATAAAGATTTATATGGTGTATTACATATCAAACGTAAGATATGTGTGTCTAGTTTCTAATGCTTCAAACTGTTAGTAATTTGGGCACTCCTACAAGAAGTTATGACCAAATTACAAAAGACTAGCAGAAGGTGATTTTGCGGCTGCCATCGCAAAATGGTTATGCGACCGCAAAACTGGTTGCAGACCTGGCCGGCACAACCCAGTTCTGGGCATCGATTCTACAGTGCATTGTGCGACCAGCATACCCATTCTACGGCCCATTATGCGACCGCAGACCTGATTTCAGAAGGTTAATATTTCTATTTTCATAACCCGACCCCATTTTAATAAATTGGCTTTAAGGCTTATTTTGGGGCAATTATCTTATGATTTTAGATAGAAGTGAGAGTGTTCTAGAGAGAGGAAGTAGATAAAGTGTCTTGCTCATCGAATTCTTGTCCAAAACTTGAAATCCAACAAGAAATCCCTCAAGTTCTTCATCAAAGAGGTAGAGTTCCTTACCCTAGTTTTCAGTTTCTGAATGTTTATTTAAAGTAGGTCATAAGAAGTATGATTCTTGGGTGTGAGAGTATTATGTATACATGCATGGATTTATTATAGAAATATGAGTATGAATCAAGTATTGTAACTCATGGAATAGTAATTTGGACGCCATAAATTCTCAATTTAAATGAATACCCAATTGTAGAAATTGAAACAACTGATTATTTGATGGAATTTTGTTGGTTGGGTGAGAATGGTTGGTCACACATGTGATGTTAGGATTACAAGTTGTTAAAGCATGATGGTGGGATAAATTATTAGTAAATGATGGTAGTTGGAAGAACTAATTCTATGGTTAAAAAATATATAAATGTATGCCCACTAGGTATTTGGTAAATTGTCTAAATGGACTAAACTATGGAATTGGTTACTAACTTTGGTCTCATTGGATGTTGATATTGTAGATTGAAGTTGCTTAGTATAGTAGATCGCTGCAGTGTCATTAAGAGGTGAATTTCAGTTTCAGATCTTTGGCATTGAATTGAGGAGACAATAAGGCATTCAGAGGTGGATACGTGCGGAATGAAATTTCCTAAGTATTGATTAGCTTGCTCGATGCTGGGTATGTCTTGTTGAGGTAAGTAACAATTCTAAACTCGGAGCTACGGGTATGAACCCTGAATATATGTGTTATGTAATTTGGTTGGAGGTGACACACATGCTAGGTGACAGGCGTATGGGCTTGCACCATTGAAATTATGATATAATTGATTCCGTGGAATTTTATAGTAAACTAATCTTAGCATTTTCCTTGTATTATGATATGTTAAATGCATTTGAGCTGAGAATCATGTTAAAATCATGTTGAGGCTATATGCCAGTATTATTGAGACCCACAGAGGTCATATTGTTGTTGAATTTGTTTAAATTGAAATTGAAAACTCAGTCATGTTCATTCATTTATATCATATCTCAGTCTCTGTTGTTATTTATTGATATATCATATCATCATTTTTGGGCTATTTTCATGTCACTTTTGAGCCCGAGAGATTCGAGAGATTGACGACTGAGTGAGGCCGAGGACCTGATGGTGAGGATGTTTATGGGATCGGGCTGCATGGCGCAACATATTTTATTTATTTATGCCATGCTTAGCTTGTTATAGCGCTTGGGATGAAGGAGCCCCTCCGGAGTCTATACACACCCCTAGTGAGAGCATGTACCTACTGAGTGCGAGTGTCGAGTGCGAATGCGGAGTGATTTGGGAGGATTGAGTGATTGTGAGGCACGAGTGACTGTGAGGACTGAGTGACTGGGAGGATTGAGTGACTGGGAGGACTGAGTGAAATGATACTCTAAGTGTATGCACATGGTTTTATCACTATTTTGTATTGCATTGGCATGCACATTGACATGTAGGCATAGAGATGTACTTTCCTCATGCCATTTGAAAATGCAATTTCCTATTGTGGAAGAAAGTTTTTGGAAAAATCACAGTTTTCAGACTTACTCATATTTTGGTTATTTAAGTAAAAAAAATTGAGTTTTACTATTATACTTGAAAAGAAAATGTTTATTTTTCCGGAATTATGAACGAGCTGAGCATCTTATTATTGAGTTATTCTTTGTCTTGCCTCAATTTTATTGTTATAATATGTTATTGGATATGGGTGTAGACTCTGACCTTGGCATAAAATCATCACTACTTTAAACCTAAGATTACGTTTGTTATTTATTGAGTACATGGGGTCGGTTGTACTCATACTACACTTCCATACCTTGCGTGTAAATTTTGGATACTGATGTTGTTGTGCGTGACGGGAGCTAGCATTGAATATGTACTTGCGATCCAGTCACATCTTTCTCTTGTTCTTGGTAGCTTTAGAATTATTAATCTGTTCGTGTATAAATCAAACAGATGATGTATTTTATTTCACACCAATTTTGTAAATTCAAATCCTAGAAGCTCATGATTTATACTACCAGTCCTTGGAGAGTGTATTAGAGTCAGTTAAATATTAATTGAATTTTATTGTTGTTATTTGGATTACCTAGGAGATAAAGTTAGGTGCCATAATGGCTAGTCGAATTTTGGGTCGTGACACAAACTTTATTTTCTTGTCCAGGAATAACACAGTCTTCCTGTTAAACCATATAAATTTCTTCATCTAAATCACCATTTGGAAAAGCATTTTTGACATCCATTTGGTGGATAAAAGCTTATGAATTGAAGCTAAGGCAATTATAACTTAAATAGAAGACAGTCTAGTCACTGGTGTAAATGTATCAGAATAATCTATATTTTATTTTTGAGAAAATTCTTTTGCTACTAACTGAGCTTTATATTTATCTAAAGATTCATCAGGATTAAATTTCGTTTTGAAAATCCATTTACAACCAATAAGTTTTGCACCATGAGGTAAATCAGTTAAAATCCATGTATTAATTTTTATAATAGAATCAATTTTAAATTTTATTGCCTCTTTCCAATATTCAGCATCAGAAGAAGATATAGGCTTCAAAATAATTCGATGGTTCATTATCAACAAAATAAAAAGTTTGAAAATAATTTCCATAATAAAAATATTCCTTTCTAGGCCGTTTGCTCCTTCTCAATTCCTTGTTAGAGGTAATTTCATTATTTGTTTCAACAGATGTATGAGAAATTTTACCAGACAGTGGATAAATATATAAAGAACACAGTATTCTTTGTTTCAATTATAGTATTGCAATCAAGCACGTCACTTTTTAAAACAAGAAATATGTATGCAACACTATGTTCAGCATATCCAATAAGCATGCAATCAACAGTTTTAGAACCTATTTTTCTCTTTTTAAGTTCAGGCAAAAGAGCTTTAGCAAGGTATCCTCACACTTTTAAGTATTTCAAGTTAGGTTTATAACCCTTCCACAATTCAGTCGGAGTTTTGCCAGTTCTTCTATGTGGTATTCTATTTTGTAACTAACAAGCAGATAATGTAGCTTCACTCCACACATTATCAGGAGCATTAGAACTAACTAACATAGAGTTCATAATCTCTTTCAGTGTTCTATTTTTCCTTTTAGCTACTCCATTTGACTCAGGTGAATAAGGCGAAATAACTTCATGTATTATTTCATTCTTTTCAGAAAAATCATTTAAAGATAGACATTATCCACCTCTATCACCTCTAATCCTCTTGAGTTTTCTACTAAGTTGATTTTCAACCTCAGTTTTATAAGAAATAAAAGCATTAAAAGCATCATCTTTATTTCTAAGCAAATACAACTTAGTATATCTAGAAAGATTATCAATAAAAGTCACATAATATCTTTTACCACCTCTAGTTATAGTCTGCTTTAAATCGCCTAAGTCAGTGTGAATAAAGGATAATAATCAGTTTCTCTATTTATAGAAAAATAAGTCTTTCTAGTACTTTGAGCTTCACCATATATTTCACACTTGTCAATATTATTTGAGTCTAAACCAGATATTAATCCTAGTGACTGTATTTTTATTATATATGCAATATTAATATGCCCTAATCTAGCATGCCATAAAGAAATAGACTCAACAATGTAAGTAGAAGAAGATGCATTTTCATATCTAGTATCAGAAATATTAAGCACAAACAAATCATGTTTACAATATCTATTGCCCACAAAAATATTATTTTTTGTCAATACGACCTCATCATTCTCGAAAGAAATCATCACTCTAACTTTTCCTAATAATCCCACGGAAACCAAATTGGTTTGGGTAATAGGTACATGCAACACCTCTAAATGCTAGAGCTTTACCAGATGTGAGTTTGAGAAAATGTTTTCCATTCCCAAGACGCGAGTTGTTCTTGAGTCACCAAGATAAATAGTTTCTTCTCCTTCTTCTACTTGGATGTAAGACAAAAATTCATATTTGTCTGCACAAATATGCCTAGTAGCACGAGAGTCTATCACTCAATTTCTCATATTGGCTACATTATTTATTCTGAAAATGACTGCAACAATTATATTTTCCGCTTTAGTCAAATGTAATTTTGACTTAGCGAGATTATCATTTATCCCAACTCTTCTCTTGCATTGAAGTGTATTTTTCTTGAAGTAGCATTGGATATGTAACCGTGTCTATTCACATACCTATGTTTTGACATTAGTATCTACCAAAGTTGTGGATACAATAACGTATTTGCAACACCGTGAATATCTGGCAGGACAACTAGAACAGTAGCATCGGAGACAACACCAAAATTGGCAGCATCATAAAAATTACCGTAGTAGTATTACTTGCTATAGTTTCTTAGATTGTGGGGAAATGATACAAGGAAATACGATAATACTGCAATAATATTATTTGTGAGCAGACACACGAATTGGCTTGAGTCGTGCTGGGCACTGTCCTAAGAAACTATTTCAGCAATGTGAAATATTTCCTAGGATTAAACAAGTCTACCTCTATGTTTTTAGAGGATATAGGAATCAGCAAGATTAAATGCCAAGACACCAAATTCCCTCTGTAGGATGTCGTGTGTAATGACCAGACTTGTTATTTTAAGAATTAACGCCCCGTTCGGTGGCTTAAGATCTCGAATAGCTTCGCAATATATATTATGACCCACGGGTGTGGTCGAGTTTGATTTACTGAAGATTCGAAATTAAATTATAAGAACAATTCTTATTTAGAAGCTTAAATGTAATGAGTTAACCGGAGAGTTGACTTTTGAGCCAACGACCCCGGAATAGAATTTCGAGGATGGAAATAGCTTCGTATGATAATTTCGGACTTAGGCGTATGTTCAGAGTTGGATTTGGAAGTCTGTAGGACAATTCGACACATTTTGGCAGAAATTGAAAAATAGAAGATTTTGGAAACAAAAATCCGATCGAAGGGTGAATTTTTGATAACGAGGTCGAATTTTGATTCCAGAAATGGGAATAGCTCCACTACGTCAATTATGACTTGTATGCAAAATTTAAAGTCATTTCGGATTGGTTTGATACGTTTCGGCGCAAAACATAGAAGTTGGAAGATTCGAAAACTCATAATTCGATTCGAGGCGCGATTCATAATTTTGACATTGTTTGATGAGATTTGAAGCCTCCACTAAGTTCGTATTATATATTGAGACGTGTTGGTATATTTGGTTGAGGTTCCGAGGGGATTGGGTGTATATTTTGGATCATTGGTTGAGAGATTAGTAAAGTTAAGAAATTTAGGAGTTTGAACATGGTCAATATCGGGTTAAGACAACATCGTTTCAGTGTTTTGAGTGCTGGAGCAGGTCCGTAGCGTATTGTATGATTGAAATTAATATATGGTTTGTGTCCGGGAGGTTCCGGATGAGTTTCGGGGTGAGTTGTGAGTGAGTCCGGGCATTTCGGCACTCTAATATTGTTCTGGCACTTTTGGGGGTGTGGACCGCACATTTTTGGGTGCTGCGGTGAAGGAGGGGCGCGGACCGCACATAAGAGTGTGGACTGCAGCATAAAAATGCGGACCTCAGAGGAGGGGCGCGGACCGCACAATTCTGTCCGCGGCCGCACTCCAGGGAGTTCTGCAGATTCGCCAATTCGACTTCGGAAGCTTATATGTTTTGATCTACAAAGAATTTTGATATGATGCAAAAATGAAAGATGTAGTCCTTCGTGTCTAGTTTCCAGAAAAGTAAATAAATCATAATTCGGACATCTGTAGGGAAAGTTATCACAAATTTACTGAAGCTTGGTAGAGGAGAATGCTGTGAAGTGCGGACCAATTTTTGTGTGACCGCATGAGCTGGGGATGTGCGGCCGTGCTATTTTTGTGCGGACCGCATATTGGAAGTTCAGAGGATGTACTATATATCCGAGGTTTAGGTTATTATTTTATTTTTGGACTTTGGGAGCTCGGTTTGAGACGATCCTTCGTGGGTTTTTCAAGAAATTCATCGGGGTAAGTGATTCTAACTTTGATTTGGTTAATATACATGAATATATCACTGATTTTATCATTTAATTAGTACTTTGAGATGAAAATTTGGGAAAAATTGTAGAAAGTTCATAAATCACAAATTTAAGATTTGGAGGTCGAATTGTTATTGGAATTGGATAAAATTGGTATGGCTGAACTCGTATCGGAATGGGTGTTCGGATTTCATTGAAATTTTCTCAGGTTCCGAGAAGCGGGCCCCGCATTGAATTTTGTTGACGTTTTGGAATAAATTTTTAAGTCGGCATTTTATTATCCGGAATTGTTTTCGATGAATGTTAATGAAGTTATACAACTGATTTGAATAGCTTTGAGCGGTCCGAAAGCCAATTCAAGTAAGAAGGCGATTTTGGAATATCAGCATAACTTCAAACATGTAAGTGTCTTGCTTAACCTCGAGTGGGGGAATTTTTCCTTAGGCATTGTGTCTTATCTATAGTTTGTGTAATTGAAAACCATGTACGCGAGGTGACGAGTACGTACTTGGTTTATATGTGCAAATTATATTGAGTTAAAGTCTTGAGCATATTGCATAGTAAATTGGATAATTGTTGCCATATATTTAATCATCTATTTGCCGTGCCTAAATATTTGTTGTTGAATCTGTTGTTATATGATAATTTGATGTGATTGTTACTTGATTATTTATGAAATTCCGTGAATTTGCCGGTTTGATAATTATTGGAATTTAACTTAATTTTGGATTTTTCCTCTGCAAATAATTAATTAAATGAGCTTAAGAAGAGGTGTTTATATAATTATTGAAAATTTGGATTTAATGAAGACTTTGCTTTATGTAGAGTAATTTCTATCTCTGTTGATTGTTTTTGGGTGTTGTACACATTGTGTGGAGCCTTCGGCTATTTGTTGTTTAATTAATTGACTTGGTTGCATCTTTAAAATTTTGGTTGTAGCCATTGGCAAATTGTGATATGAATTAATTTTGTTATGTTACCGTGATAATTTCCCGTGTAAATTATTGTGTTGGGTTAATTATTATTTTGGAGATATAAGGGTGGCATTTCACCGTTAATATTATGTGAGTATAAGGGTGACATTTCACTGTGGTTGTATTTGTTGGAATATTGTCTGGGCGGAGCGATAAGGGTGGCTATAGGAGCGATAAGGGTGGCAATAGGAGCGATAACGGTGGCTACTGATATTGTCTGGGCGGAGTGATAAGGGTAGTATAGGAATGATAAGGGTGGCAATAGGAGCGATAAGAGTGGCTATTGTCAGGGATGAGATATGATGATGTGGAGTTGTGGTGTTGGTAATTTTTATGTGATGTTGTAATTTTTTTGTGTTTAGTTTTATACCTTGTGTAATTTGTCTTGTTGATGGTAAATTAATAACAACCTGATTTATGATGAAATTGAGAGCCTGTGGCTATTGTCAAGTGGTTTATAAAATAAAATATGGGCACGAGGTGCCATGAATTATGATATGAAATGGGGATATTGGCACGTAAATTATCCGTGCAGTTGTGATATGAAATATGGGCAATGATAATAATATTGGCACTGAACTGTCCGTGCAACTGTGATATGAAAAGTGGGCACGAGGTGCAGGAAAAATATGCTGATTTAATTAAGGGCACGAAGTGCCATGGAAATATATGAAAATGGGTTGTGACTCGTATTTTTAAGATTATGACCCGAGGTATCACATGGTGACTTCTTAATTGAAAAGATTATATATTCAAAATATTTATTTGGAAGGATTGTTACTTAGAAAGTATTATATGAAAGAATTATATTTGAAAAGATTTATTGAAAGAATTATATTTGAAAAATAATTATTTGAGAAAATTATATTTGAAAGAGAATTATTTGGGAGAATTATATGACATAAAGACTTTTATTTGAAGGACTTGATTTAATTGGGTGTAATTGTATTTATTATTTATTGAGTGATATTAATGGTATTCTTGTTGTCTGGTATGCATATCACTGGTTGTTTCATGTTGCCCTTATTGTTATTTGTTTCCTATTATATTGTATATTATATTGCACAGGTTATTAGACTAGTGACTGTCTTGACTATACCTCGTCTCTACTCCATTGAGGTTAGTCTTGATACTTACTGGGTACTGACCGTGGTGTACTCATACTACACTTCTGCATATTTTTGTGCAGAGCCAGGTATTGAAGATAACGGACTTGAGCAGAGTTAAAGCGGGATCGTAAGGATTCAAGGTAGAGATGCTTGATCGTCGCAGTCCCTTAGAGTCTTTTCATTTCATTGTACTGTTAACTTGTAATCAAACAGTATTGTATATTCAGTCCTCTTGAACATTCTATGTATTCAGTTAGAGGTCGTGACTCAGTACTACCAGTCTTGGGAGGTTGTATATTCACATTTATCCTGCTGTTAGTTTTGGTTACTTATTTAATTCAAAAATAAAATGGCTTCAAAATGTAATAGAAATCGGCTTACCTAGTCTTAGAGACTAGGTGCCATCACCACGCCTGTGGTGGGATTTTGGGTCATGACATTATTATTGCTGACAGTATCATGCCTCTTGATCTGACATTTGTAAGTAATTGACATAGAATATNAATAGTGGGATTTTGGGTCGTGACATGGTGATGGCATCTAGTCTTAGAGATTAGGTAAGCCTATCAATGCGGAATAACAATAGAAATCTGAAATAAATAAATTTGCAAATTCACATAATTACAACTCCCAAAATACGGTAGAAATAAGTTACAGGTTTCTAAGTATTTATCCTCAATATCTCTATATATCACAGTCTAAAGAAAATAAGGAAACAACATAATGAGGATAGAAGGGGACTTCGGAGTATGCCGACGCTGGCAGATATACGTTGAAGTCTCCTCGTACGGCTAATTCACTGATTCCTGGTCTAATAAGTTATACCTGGATCTGCACAAAAAGATGTCTGGAGCGTAGTATGAGTACACCACAGCATTACCCAGTAAATGCCAAGCCTAACCTCGGTAGAGCAGTGACGAGGTCAGGTCAGGCTCTACTGGAATAATAAAAGACATGAAGAAAAGTTTAACAATATAATAACAATAATGACAATGGGGATAAATAAAGTAAGTAGTATCTCAGAATTTAACTACACAGAATAAGGGCAATTAACACCGCGCACAAGGAAAAGAAAAATTTACAACTTCATGGAAAACACCAACAATAACCAAAGGTAATGCAGCCATAAAGAATTATCAACAAGGGCACTCCCGAGGTACCGTCTCGTAGTCCCAAATAAAAAATAAATTCACAATATCTCATTTTCTTATATTACTGCGGAAGCCTTCACATTAAAGTTTAAAGAAAATATTTTTTTCGAAATAGCATCTCGCATTTTAGCCACCCTTATCACACCGCATGATCTTTAGTAGTTCCCGTACTAGCCACGCATATCAAGCCACCCTTATCTCAGCGCATGCGTTTCAACACCCAGAACATATACCACCGCATGCGTATCAATATCACAATATATCACAATTTGCATCTCAAGTGCCCAAATATTTTAAATTACCAAAATAAATCAATAACAATAATATTTTTTCACGATAAAGAGCTCACGGCTCAACCACAATGAGTACAAAAATCTCACAAAATATTCAGCAAAAATAATATTTCATAAATTTAACACCTTGTCTTAATATCAAAATTTTAAATGTAAAATACTTCATTTTTTTAAATAATATTTAAATTTAAGAAATTCATCTTTCAAATAATGCACAGAACAAAAGCAATAGAGTTTCAACTAAACAGGTAACACACTTAGCAGGAACAGGTCAGGAAAATTTAAGATACGAAAATATATTAAGGATGATGAATACAACAGAATAAAATCACTTAATTAATATGCAACAGTGTTCTACACAATTTAAAGACATAATCTTTCACATTTAACCCTTGTACACACTCGTCACCTCGTGTACACGACATTCAACACATCAACATTTTCATATCAATAACAATCCTAAGAGAAATTTTTCCCACACAAGGTTAGACAAGTCACTTACCTCAAACCACGCTCAATCAGTCAAGTAGTATGCCTTTTCCTCGATTTTCCGACTCCGATCCGCATAAATCTTCTGTCTAGATTGGGCTGTACGAATTCGATCCTGAATCAATTTAACCTTTTCCAAGACATCTTGAACCAAGTCTGTACCCAATAGGTTAGCTTCGCCCGGTACGAACTAACCCACTTGAGACCGGCACCGCCTATCATACAAGGCTTCATACGGAGCTATCTGAATGCTCGACTGGTAGTTGTTGTTATAAGAAACTCCGCAAGTGGTAAGCACTGATCCCAAGCACCGCCAAAATCTATCACACACGCACGAAGCATATCCTCTAGTATCGGAATAGTGCGCTCGGACTGTCCGTCTGTCTGAGGGTGAAACGATGTACTCAACTCTACACGAGTACCCAATTCTTGCTGTACAACCCTCCAAAACCATGATGTAAACAGCGTACCCCGGGCGGAGTTGATAGATACCGTACGCCATGAAGCATAACAATCTCGTGAATGTACACCTGAGCCAGCTGCTCCGAAGAGTAAGTAGTAATCACAGGAATAAAATGAGTTGACTTGGTCAATCTATCTGTAATCACCCAAACTGCATCAAACTTCCTCTGAGTCCGCGGGAGCCCAACAACAAAATCCATAGTGATCCGCTCCCATTTCCAATCTGGAATCTCTAACCTCTGAAGCAATCCACCCGGTCGTTGATGCTCATATTTCACTTGTTGACAATTTTGGCACCGGGAGACATACTCTACTATGTCTTGCTTCTTTCGCCTCCACCAATAGTGCTACCTCAAATCCCGATATCTTCGCGGTGCCTGGATGAATGGAGTAACGCGAACTGTGAGCCTCCTGGAGAATCAACTCACACAAACCATCTGCATTAGGCACACATAGCCTGCCATGCATCCGTAATACATCGTCATCTCCAATAGTGACTTTTTGGCATCACCATGCTGAACTGTGTCCTTAAGGACAAGCATATGAGGGTCATCATACTGACGCTCCCTGATACAATCATACAGAGAAGACTGAGAAACCACACAAGCCCAAACTCGGCTCAGCTCGGAAATATCCAATCTGACAAACTGTTTGGCCAAGGCCTAAACATCCAAGGTTAAAGGCCTCCCTACTATTGGTAAGTATGCTAAGCTGCCCAAACTCTCCGCCTTACGACTCAAGGAATCGGCCACAACATTGGCCTTTCCAGGATGATAGAGAATAGTGATATTATAATCCTTAAGAAACTCCAACCACCTCCGCTGCCTCAAATTAAGATCCTTCTGTTTAAACAAATATTGTAGACTCTGGTGATCGGTATAAACCTCACAATGGACACCATACAAATAATGCCGCCAAATCTTCAAGGAATGAACAATAGCTGCTAACTCAAGGTCATGGACCGGATAATTCTTCTCATGTATCTTTAATTATATGGACGCATAGGCAATCACCCTACCGTCTTGCATCAACACTATGCCGAGACCAATGCGTGACGCATCACAATACATAGTATAAGACCCTGAACTTGTAGGCAATACCAATACTGGAGCTGTAGTCAAAGTTGTCTTGAGCTTTTGAAAGCTCTCCTCACATTTCTTGGTCCACCTGAACAGAGCACCCTTCTGGGTTAATTTGGTCATAGGTGCAGCAATAGGATAGAAACCCTGTACAAATCTACGATAATACCCAGCCAAACCAAGAAAACTCCGGATCTCAGTACCTAATGACGGTCTGGGCCAACTCTGCACTGCTTTAATTTTTTTCGGATCTACCTTGATCCCTTTGCATGAAACTATATTACCCAAGAATCCCACTGAATCAAGCCAGAATTAAGACTTTAAAAATTTTGCATTTAACTTCTTTTCTCTCAATGCCTGAAGCACAGTCCTCAGGTATGGTTCATGATCCTCCTGACTCCGGGAGTACACCAGAATTTCGTCAATAAATACAATGACAAATGAGTCAAGATAAGGCTTAAATACACTGTTCATCAAATGCATAAATGTTGCTGGGGCGTTGGTTAGCCCAAATGACCTTGCGTGTAGATTTTGGATGTTGATGTTGTTGTGCATGGCAGGAGCTAGCATTGAAGATTTTCTCTCAATGCCTGAAGCACAGTCCTCAGGTATGGTTCATGATCCTCCTGACTCCGGGAGTACACCAGAATTTCGTCAATAAATACAATGACAAATGAGTCAAGATAAGGCTTAAATACACTGTTCATCAAATGCATAAATGTTGCTGGGGCGTTGGTTAGCCCAAATGACCTTGCGTGTAGATTTTGGATGTTGATGTTGTTGTGCATGGCAGGAGCTAGCATTGAAGATTTTCTCTCAATGCCTGAAGCACAGTCCTCAGGTATGGTTCATGATCCTCCTGACTCCGGGAGTACACCAGAATTTCGTCAATAAATACAATGACAAATGAGTCAAGATAAGGCTTAAATACACTGTTCATCAAATGCATAAATGTTGCTGGGGCGTTGGTTAGCCCAAATGACCTTGCGTGTAGATTTTGGATGTTGATGTTGTTGTGCATGGCAGGAGCTAGCATTGAAGATGTACCTGCGATCCAGTCACAACTGTCTTTTGTTCTTGGTAGATTTAGAATTATTAATCTGTTCGTGTATAATTCAAACAGATGATGTATTGTATTTCACAGCAACTTAGTAAATTCAAATCTTAGAAGCTCATGATTTGTACTACCAGTTCTTGGGGAGTTTATTACAGTCAGTTAAATATTAATTGAATCGTATTGTTGTTATTTGGCTAACCTAGCAGGTGAGGTTTGGTGCCATCACGACTAGTCGGATTTTGGGTAGTGGCACAAACTTTATTTTCTTGTCCATGAATAACACAATCTTCAGGTTAAACCATATAAATTTCTTCTTCTAAATCACCATCTAGAAAAGCATGCTTTACATCCATTTTAAGGATAAAAAGCTTATAAATTGAAGCTAAGACAATTAAAACTTATATAGAAGACACTCTAGTCACTGGTGCAAATGTATCAAAATAATCTACATTTTATTTTGAGAAAATTCTTTTCCTACTAACCGAGCTTTATATTTATCTAAAGATAATCCGGATTAACTTTTGTTTTGAAAATTCATTTACAACCAATAGGTTTTGCACCATGAGGTAGATTAATTAAAATCCATGTATTAATTTTTATAATAGAGTCAATTTTAATTTTTATTGTCTATTTCCAATATTCAGCATCAGAAGAAGATATAGGCTTCAAAATAATTCGATGGTTCATTATCAACAAAAAAAAGTTTGAAAATCATTTCCATAATAAAAATATTCCTTCCTCGGCCTTTTACTCCTTCTCAATTCCTCGTTAGAGGTAATTTTATTATTTGTTTCAATAGGTGTATGAGAAATTTTACCAGACAATGGATAAATATAAAAAGAACTCAGTATTCTTTGTCTCAATTATAGTATTGCAATCTAGCATGTAACGTTTTTAAACAAGAAATATGTATGCAGCACTATGTTCAGCATATCCAATAAGCATGCAATCAATAGTTTTAGAACCTATTTTTCTCTTTTTAGGTTCAGGCTAAAGAGCTTTAGCAAGGCATCCCCACACTTTTAAGTATTTCAAGTTAGGTTTATAACTCTTCCATAATTCATTCGGAGTTTTGCCAGATCTTCTATGTGGTATTCTATTTTGTAACTGACAAGCAAATAATATAGCTTCACTCCACACATTATCAGGAGAATTAGAACTAACTAACATAGAGTTCATAATCTCTTTCAATGTTCTATTTTTCCTTTCAGCTACTCCATTTGACTCAGGCGAATAAAGCGAAATTACTTCATGAATTATTCTATTCTTTTCAGAAAAATCATTTAAAGATAGATATTTTCCACCTCTATCACCTCTAATCCCCTTGAAATTTCTACTAAGTTGATTTTCAACCTCAGTTTTATAAGAAATAAAAGAAGCATTATCTTTATTTCTAAGCAAATACAACTTAGTATATCTAGAAACATCAGCAATAAAAGTCACATAATATCTTTTACCACCTCTAGTCATAGTCTGCTTTAAACTGCCTAAGTCAGTGTGAATCAAGGATAATAATCAGTTTCTCTATTTATAGAAAAACAAGTCTTTCTAGTACTTTGAGCTTCACCACATATTTCACACTTGTCAATATTATTTGAGTCTGAACTAGATATTAATTTAGTGACTGAATTTTTTTTATATATGCAATATTAATATGCCCTAATCTAGCATGCCATAAATAAATATACTCAACCATGTAAGTAGAAGAAGATGTATTTTCATATCTAGTATTAGAAATATTAAGCACAAATAAATCATGTTTACAATATCCATTGCCTACAAAAATATTATTTTTGGTCAATACAACCTCATCATTCTCGAAAGAAATCTTTACTCCAACTTTTACTAATAATCCCACAAAAACCAAATTTATTTGGGTATTAGGTACATGAAACATATCACTCAATGATAGAGTTTACCAGATGTGAGTTTGAGAAGAATATTTCCTTTCCCAAGACGCGAGTTGTTCTTGAGTCACCAAGATAAATAGTTTTTTCTCCTTTCTCAACTTGGGTGTAAGACAAATATTCATGTTTGTCTGCACAAATGTGCCTAGTAGCACTAGAGTATATCATTCAATTGTCATATTGGCTATATTATGTATTTGAAAAATGACTGCAACAATTATATTATCCACTTTAGTCAAATTTAATTTTGACTTAGCTATATTATCATTTATCCCAACTCTTCTCTTGCATTGAGGTGCATTTTTCTTGAAGTAGCATTGGACATGTAACCATGTCTATTCACATAACTATGTTTTGACATTAGTGCCTGCCAAAGTTGTGGATGCAATAACGTATTTGCAACACCGTGGATATCTGGCAGGACAACTAGAACAGTAGCATCGGAGACAAAACCAAAATTGGCAGCATCATAACAATTACCGTAGTAGCATTACTTTCCATAGTTTCTTAGCTTGTAGGGAAATAACACGAGGAAATAACGATAATACTGCAATAATACTATTTGTAAGCAGATACATGAATTGGCTTGAGTCGTGCTGGGCACTGTCCTAAGAAACTATTTCATCAATGTAAAATATTTTCTAGGATTAAACAAGTCTACCTCTATTTATTTAGAGGATGTAGGAATCAGCAAAATTAAATGTCACGACCCCAAATTTCCTTCGTAGGATGTCGTGATGGTACCTAGTCTTAAAGACTAGGTAAGCCTATCAATGCGGAATAACAATAGAAATCTGAAATAAATAAATCTACAAATTCACATAATTACAACTCCCAAAACCCGATAGAAATATGTCATAAGCTTCTAAAGATTTATCCTCAATATCACTATATATTAGAGTCTAAAGAAAATAAGGAAGCAATATAATAAAGAAAGAAGGGGACTCCGGAGTCTGCGGACGCTGGCAGATATACGTCGAAGTCTCCTCGTACAGCTAATTCATTGATGCTTGGTCTGATAAGTTATACCTGGATCTGCACAAAACGATGTCTGAAGCGTAGTATGAATACATCATTGCGGTACCCAGTAAGTGCCGAGCCTAATCTCAGTAGAGTAGTGATGAGATCAGGTCAGGCCCTACTGGAATAATAAAAGACATGAAGAAACGTTTAACAATATAATAACAATAATGACAATGGGGATAAATAAAGTAAGTAGTATCTCAGAATTTAACTACACAGAATAAGGGCAATTAACACCGCGCACAAGGAAAAGAAAAATTTACAACTTCATGGAAAACACCAACAATAACCAAAGGTAATGCAGCCATAAAGAATTATCAACAAGGGCACTCCCGAGGTACCGTCTCGTAGTCCCAAATAAAAAATAAATTCACAATATCTCATTTTCTTATATTATTGTGGGAGCCTTCACATTAAATTTTAAAGAAAATATTTTTCCCGAAATAGCATCTTGCGTTTTAGCCACCCTTATCACACCGTATGACTTCTAGTAGTTCTCGTACTAGCCACGGGTATCAAGCCACCCTTATCTCACCGCATGCGTTTCAACACCTAGACCTTATACCACCGCATGCGTATCAATATTACAATATATCACAATTTTTACCTCAAGTGCCCAAATATTTTAACTTACAAAAATAAATCAATAACAATAATATTTTTCCACAATAAAGAGCTCACGGCTCAATCACAATGAGTACGGTCACAAAATATTCAGCAAAAATAACATTTCATAAATTTAACACCTTGTCAAAATATCAAAATTTTAAATGTAAAATACTTCATTTATTAAATAATATCTAAATTTAAGAAATTCATCCTTCAAATAATGCACAGAATAAACGAAACAAAGTTTCAACTAAACAGGTAACACACTTAGCAGGAACAAGTCAGGCAAATTTAAGATACGAAAATATATTAAGGATGATGAATATAACAGAATAAAATCACATAATTAATATGCAACAGTGCTCTACACAATTTAAAGACATAATCTTCCACATCTAGCCCTTGTACACACTCGTCACCTCGTGTACACGACTTTCAATACATCAACATTTTCATATCAATATCAATCCTAAGGAAAATTTTCTCCACACAAGGTTAGACAAGTCACTTACCTCAAACCACGCTCAATCAGTCAAGTAGTATACCTTTTCCTCGATTTCCAACTCTGATTGGCTCGAATCTAATCATAATTAATTTGATTCAATCGATATAAATTATAGGAATAAATTTCATAAGAAAATACAAATTTTCTAACAAAATCAGAATTTTAACCCAAAAGTCGCCCGTGAGGCTCACGTCTCGGAATCTGATGAAACTTACAAAATCCGACAACCCATTAAATTACGAATCCAATCATACTAGTTTCACTCAAATCCGACTTCGAATCGACATCGAAATGTCAAAAATTCATTTTATGAGATGTCTACAATTTCTCCAAATTTCCATCTCAAAACACTAATTAAATGATAAAAACAATGATATATTCGCGTATATTGACCAAATCCGAGTTAGAATCACTTACCCCAATGCTTTTCCTTGAAAATATCTCAAAATCACCTCTACCCAAGCTCCAAATTGGCAAAAATAGAAAATGGGACGAAGCCCCTGTTTTATAACATAAAGTCTCTGTCCAGGCGTTGTCCTCAATTTTCTGCCATCAATTTCCTAACCTCGATTTTCTAACCTCGATGTTGACCTCGATTTTCACCTCGATTATTTAACTCGATTTGTTACCTTGATTTTTGACAGATGAAGGAAACCAGATTAGCCAAAAACCAGCAAACTCAACTTCAACAGTCTCCTGACTTCAATTCTTGATCCATTAACCATCTGAAACTCACCCGAGGCCCTCGATTTCTTGACCTCAATTTTAATCTCAATTTTCACCTCGATTTTGACCGTGATTTTGACCTTGATTTTCACCTCGATTATTTACATCGATTTTTGTAACGGCCCGGCAGGTTGTTTTGAGAGTAATAGCCATGATCCCCAATTTACTGCTTTCTCTGTATCTGTTTCTGCTTATGTGAGTTGATGGGAGGTCTTGTTTTTTGGTTTTAGAGTGTTTTGGGACATTAGTCCCTAAAACGGAAGCTTAAGTCTTGGGATTTTGACTTTAGTCGGAACTGTATGAAGACAACTCTGGAATGAAGTTCTGTCGGTTCTGTTAGCTTCGTTGGGTGATTTTGGACTTAGTAGCGTGTCCGAGCTGTGAATTTGAGGTCTGTAGCTAATTTAGGCTTGCAAATGGCGAAAGTCGAATGTTGAATATGACTTGTGTGCAAAATCTGAGGTCAATCGGACGTGGTTTGGTATGATTCGACGTCGGTTGTAGAAATTTGAACTTTCAAGTTCATTAAGTTTGGATTGGAGGGTGATTCGTGTTTTTGTTGTTGTTTGATGTGTTTGGAGGCCTCGACTAAGTTCATATGGTGTTTTAGGACTTGTTGGTACATTTGGTTGACGTCCCTGGGGCCTCGAGCGTGTTTCAGATGCTTAATGGTCTGAAATTGGACTTAGGCAATTGGCTGAAGCCTTCTAATACCTGGTGGTTTCGCACCTACAGTGAGGAGACCGCAGGTGCATACTCACACGTGCAGATAAAGGAGCGCAGAAACGAGAGTTGAGGATATGGCCAGGCCTCGCAGGTGCGAGGGCATTTCTGCATCTGCGAGCCCGCAGATACGCTCAAAGCTCCACAGATGCGGAGAGTGGGATGGAGGGGAAGATCGCAGAAGCAGACCTTTGTCCGCAGGTGCGACCACTTGCTCTTAGATGCGGACCATGTCCCTTATGTCATTTCCGCACCTGCGAGGGAAATTTCACAGGTGCGGCATCGCAGGTGCGACTGTGGGTCCGCAAATGCGGAGGAACTGGGCAGAAAATAAGATTTTGAGGGTTTGATTCCCATTTCGATTTTGGGACTTTGAGAGCTCGATGTGAGGCGATTGGTCGAGGTTTCTTCAAGAAGATTGTTGGGGTAAGTGATTCTAACTCGGATTGGACTATATTTCATAAATCTATTGCTATTTTCATCATCTAATTTGGGATTTGAGTTGTAAATTTGGGGAAAATGGTAGAAACTTCATAGGCTAAAATTTCGAGTTTTGGAAGGTGATTTGAGGTTGGATTCAAGTAATTCTTGTATGGTTGGACTCGTGAGTGGATGGGTGTTCACATTTTGTGACTTTTGTCGGATTTCGAGACGTGGTCCCGGGGGCTGGTTTGAGCTTATTTTGGATTTTGGCTTATAATTTTGTGCTTTTCTTGTGGAATTGATTCTTTTAGTCTGTATTAATTGTATCGTACTGCTTGTGGCTAGATTCGGGGCGTCTGGAGATTGATTCGAGGGGCAAAGGCATTTTGGAGTAGGATTTTGCGCGGTTTGAGGTAAGTAACAGCTTTAAATCTGGTCCTGAGGGTATGAAACCCCGGATTTTGGTAGGATGTTATTATTTTGGAGGTGACACACATGCTAGGTGACGGGCGTGTGGGCGTGCACCATGGGAGATTGTTACTTGGTCCGTCCCGTGAGACTATAAAGTCGAATAGCCTATTGTTAATTATGTGTTCTCTCTGTATTCAAGAAATTTGACTGTTATTCATGATTGAAACCATGCTTAGGCCATATGATATCACTGTTGGGGCCGTCAACGGTCGAGTTCTTGCTGAATTAGCCACTATTTATTGTTTTATACTCAGTCACAGTTTTACTTGCATGTCATATCTCTGTTTCCTCTTGTTTTCTTGTGGATACTTGTTATTATCTATTTTGGCTGATTTGTATGATTTCTGAAAGCCCGAGAGGACTAGAGAGGTTAGTGACTGAGATAGGGTCTGAGTTCCAAGCTACGAGCTATATGAGGTATATGGATCGGGTTGCACGCCACAACGAGTCTTATGGCTATCTATGGATTGTGGATCGGGTTGCATGCCACAACGAGCCTTGTGGTTACTTATGTTATTGGGTCGGGCTGCACGACGCAGTGATATAGCGCTTGGGCTGAAAGGAGCCCCTCCGGAGTTTGCACACCCCCAGTGAGTGCAGGTACCTATTGAGTGTGAGTACTGAGGGCTGAGCGCCGAGTGATTGAGCTGTTGTGACGAGTTGAGTGACTGTTGCCCTGAGAGGTTGTACTTGCTTTTCATTTGTTGATGCACTTAGTTGCTATCTGTCATTGTTGTGAAATTTCTGAAGGATTCTATATCCGGATTACCTGCACTTTAACTATATAAAACTGATTTGATTTAAACTGTCAGATTTGAAAGCATGTCTATTCTTTGCTGGAATTATTGAAAATGAACTGTATTTGTATAGCTTTTCACTACCTTCTAAGTTCCTTATTTAGTTTTGTTACTTACTGGGTTGGTTGTACTCATGCTATACCCTGCACTTCGTGTGCAGATCCAGGTGTTCTCAGTCATAGCGGGTGTTGATATTTGAGCAGCTGATTCCGGAGACTATCGAGGTAGCTGCATGACGTTCGCAGGCCTTGGCTCTCCTTCATTATCTTATTCGCATTTCAGTTCTTATTCCTTAGATGTTGTATTAGACTGCTCCTGGTATAGATGCTCATATATTCAGTGACATCCCGATGTCGGGCTATTTTTCCACACTTATATTTTGGGTTTTACCCTGTTTACATGAAAAACTCCGGTTATTTTAAATGTCTTAATCCGTTTCTGTTAAATGTTGAAAGTGTTTTGGAAATGTCGGCTTGACTAGTATCGCGATAGGCGCCATGACGACGGGTTAGGTTTTGGGTCGTGACAAGTTGGTATCAGCGCCTAGGTTGGATAGGTCTCACAAGTCATGAGCATGTTTAGTAGAGTCTTGCGGATCGGTACGGAGATGTCTGTACTTATCTTCGAGATGCTGTCGAACCCTTAGGAAATTTCACATTCTTGAATTCTTGTCATGCGAATCTTTTGATTCTGTTAACTAAATTTCTGTTGTTCCAATTCTCTCATAGATGTTGAGGACACATACTACGGGGCAGGATGGACAGCCACCAGTACCATCAGTCAGGGCCGTGAGAGGCCGAGGCCGCGGTAGAGGCCGCGGTAGGGGCAGAGGTGCAGCTCGCACCGCAGCTAGGGCAACACCTGAAAACTCACCTATTGATACCCAATTTTTTCCTCATATATTTTAAATAGTTTATATATTATTAAAATATCATTTTTTGCATCATTATTTTGTTTACAAAGTTTCCATAATTTTTAGAACTTTAAAAATGATTTTCTTGCATTTAAATTACTTGAATATTTATTAATTATTCCTTTAAATTATTCTTATGATGACCTAATTATCTACAATTATTATTTGCATCCATAATACATGTTTCAAATATATTTTACTTCATTTTTATATAATTATATTGGTATTCTAAGGCTATTTGCACAATCTTGCAATAATAGCATATATTTTGCATTTTATTTAATTTGTTATTTTATTTAGGGTCAAAATATTTTTTATATTTTTATAATAGTCTACTATTGTTTTAAATTAGTAAGTTGCATAAATAGAATTTTTTATATTTTTGTGTAATTAAATTATTTCCCTTTAATCTCTTATTTAAAATCTTGCCAAATTTTGAGCTAATTTTCAGACCAAACAGACCCAAATCTATGGCCCAATTCTTTTAGCCCAAACCAAAAGGCCCTTTTAACCCAACCCAGCCGCGACCTGTTTATTCAACCCACCCCTACTGTTCCTTTAATCTTGGCCGTTGATCTTAGAGATCAATGGCCCATAAACTATCTACCTCTTTTAATGATCCAACCCCTCTAACCCTAATCCATATTTCCCTAAAGACCGCCGCCCCTTTCCCTCACACTCTCTCCTCTCTGAGAAACCCTAGCTGCAATACCCTCAATTCCCCTCTGAATCTGGCCCCAATATGGAGTCCTTTCATGATTCTCTTGCCTTATTCTGCTACTACTCAGGCATTCCTGGTGTTACTTGATATTTACCTAATTTTGGTAAATGCTACCTTTCAAGACGGGCCTGATTTGGCTCTAATTTTTTAGGATCTGGCCGATGTTTCCTCTATATATACTCTACAATGAACGATTCTTACATTTCCGACCAAATTCATGGCCATTGGACTCAATTAGGTTTTGAAATTTTGATTTCTCCTTTACCGGTTCTATTATTGATTGCATGAGATATTTTTCTTTCCTTATTTGTGTTTAATTGAATGTATTCCATGTTAGTTTGTTCAATTTCTACCACTATATAAACCCCTCCCCAATTCCCCTCTAGGGACGAAAGTTATCACTGCTATTACACGCAATACCTCTCTCACCCGTTCATCTTCTCTGCAATACTTGGCTCTTTGGCCGGCTACCAGTATTTTAAGCTCCTTATTATTCTGTTGCCTGTCTAATTTTGCTACTGGTTAGTGCTTTTACCCTTTGCGATGTTAAATATTTTTCTTCTGCATACCTATATGTGTTTGGATCCTGTGAGCATGATTTAGTTGTGAATCCCTGATATTGCACTGCTATGATATCGTTCAATACTCCACTATTATTCTATATTTGGATAGCTGAATCCATTTTAGTACCTGTAATAGTTCCCTGTTTGTTCTTCGTTTGTGTTAGGCTAATATGTATTCTTCACTATGGCCTGCACTTCTATGTTGGTTTTCATTGTCCTCTTCTGGAATCAGTTTTGTACCTCTGTATTTTTTCTAGCATCTGAACATGTTTTAGTTTTGAGTTTCTATACATGCCTATCTTATGTGTTCTTTTAAATCTGACTGTCATGACTATCTGTTGTTAGTTATAGAATCCCCTTCATGCCTTGCTTTGGATACAACTAAAACTCTATGAAAACCTCCCTCTACTTTGAATAAATAATTTAGTGCTGAGTCTTGTGTTTAATCGACTGTTCTTTGTATACTAGCCACAACTATATGAGTTTC
Organism: Nicotiana otophora; assembly: GCA_000715115.1. NCBI lineage: Eukaryota > Viridiplantae > Streptophyta > Magnoliopsida > Solanales > Solanaceae > Nicotiana > Nicotiana otophora. Next base: position 125,003 of record AWOL01S0019792.1, read on the forward strand.
ATGTTGTAATATTGCTTCCTTTCTATTAGTAATCCTGATCTTCAGCACCATCTAAGATTTTAGATAAACATCCCATTTTCCCTCTTATGTATGTTAATGAGTAGCTAACTTACCCCTTTATGCCATAAGTTTCTGTACTATGATCTATTCGCCATCATGTCATGACCCAATTTCTCCCTCTGTGAACCATCGTGACGCCACCTAGTCTTTACGACAAGGTAAGCCTAAATCTTTTGCGGAAATAAAACTGAAGCATGAACATTAACTATTAACAGTAACATATATCTAATAAGCAACTGAATGCCACTCGGCATATACAATTATCACCTTCGAAAATGTACAAAATAATTCCCAAAACCCGGAATACCGTAAGTCACAAGCTACTAAGAAGTCTTAACCGTTTTATACATCATTTCTACAGAAAGAAGGAAAAATGAACATAGGGGGATAGAGGGCGACTCCGAGGATCTGCGAGCACAGACAGATGTACCTTGAAGCCTCTAATAAGCAGCAGCAACGACAACTAGTGATGAGGCTGGTAAGATGAACCTGGATCTGCACACGAAAAACATGTGCAGGAAAGGGAGTGAGTACATCATAACGGTAACCAGTAAGTGCCAAGCCTAACCTCGACCGAGTAGTGACGAGATCAGGTTAGGGCCCTACTGGTATAAATATAATGAAATAAGACAGAATGCAATATCGCAGTAAAATAAATATGAAAATCTAACAGGAATAGAATCAATGAAAGACAACAGCTCAGAACACAGTGATAACAACAGGGAATCTCCCAAGATACCGTCTCGTAGTCCCAAACGTAAATGTACAGGGGGATCTCCCGAAATACCGTTCCGTAGTCCCAAAACAAATATGCAAAATAGGGGGATCTCCCGGAATACCATTCTGTAGTCCCAAAGTTAATATGCAATACAGGGGGATCTCCCAGAATACCGTTCTGTAGTCCCAAAGTAAATATGCAGTACAAGGGGATCTCCCGGAATACCGTTCCGTAGTCCCAAAGTAAATAGGCAGTACAAGGGGATCTCTCGGAATACCGTTCCATAGTCCCAAAGTAAATATGCAGTGCAACCCACCGAAATAACAGTTATAACAAGAAATCCTACAGTTTAGACTAAGTTCGAGTCACGGAAAGCAGGTAATTTCACTAAGCATGCTATACAGAGTTCAAATAGGCAGTTAAACAAGTAGGCCTGCTATTCTATTCTAAACAGGATATTTACATATGCTAGTATGTTTCAATTAAGGACAAAACAAGTTATGACTTGGTGAAAAAAAAGAGTTTTACAACAAATAGCCCGTGTACGTACTCATCACCTCACGTACATGGCGCTCACATATCAAACAGTACCAAATCCTAAGGGGAGTACCCCCTCAAAAAGTTAGGCAAGCCACTTACCTCGAACCAAGTCCTTCACATTGCCTTTCCCATACATATCCGACTCCGAGTGGTCCAAATCTAGCCAAAATCAATTACATAGCATAAATATGACTACAAGAACTAATCTAGCAAGTGAAATCAAAGCTAACGCAAGAAATTGAAATATCTCTCAAAAAGCCTCCTCGGGGCCACGTCTTTAAATCGGGTAAAAGTTACCAAATATGAACACCCATTCACTCACGAATCTAACCATACCAAATTCACTCAAATCCGATACCAAATTCTCAATCAAAACCCCAAAATTTGGTCTAAGAACATTTCTCAATTTGTTTCCCAAATTTTCACCCCAAATCCGAAATTAAATGATAAATGATAGATTAGTGTGTTATAACCATAAAGGAGTTAGGAATCATTATCCAATGACTTCCTCTGAAAATCCCTCAAGCAATCGCCTTCTCCCGAGTGCAAAAATCAAATTTGTAAATATGAACCTCAACCCTCGATTCTATCCCTTTTCTGCCCAGCGATCTTCGCACCTGCGGGCCATGGGTCGCACCTGCGGACAATTCTTTGCAGGTGCTGAAATCACATAACAGAGCTGGCTCCGTATCTGCGGCAGGGGGGCCGCACCTGCACGTGAGCGCCTGCGGAACATTGTCCGCTTTTGCGGTATTCCTCTGCGCGTGCGAGTCTTTAGGTGCATCTGCGAGCCTCGAAGATGCGGAAAATCCTTGCACCTACGACCCCTGGTCAAGCCTCCAAATTCCGCATTTGCGCCTGGTCTTCCGCACGTGCGAGCCCGCACCTGCGGTTTCCCCTCTGCAGGTGCGAGACACCAGAACCAGCAAAAGAACTTAGTAACTTTCCTAAGTCCCAAATTCTTTTGTTGAGCATCTAAGACACACCCGAGGCCCCGGGGACATCAACCAAGCATACCAACAAGTCCTAAAACACCATACGAAGTTAAACGAGCCCTTAAATCACATCAAACAATGCTAAAAATCACGAATTACCCTCCAATTCAAACTTAAAGAAACTTGACCCTTCCAAATTCGAAAACCGATGCCGAAACCAACCAAATCATGTCCGCTTGACTTCAAATTTTGTACACAAGTCATATTCAACACTACAGACCTACTCCAACTTCTAGAATCTGAATCCGACCCCGATATCAAAAATTCCACTACCGGCCCAAAACTCCAAAATTTGACTTTCGCAATTTGAAGCCTAAATGAGCCATGGACCTCCAAAAAACAATCCGGACATGCCCCTAAGTCCAAAATCACACAACGAAGCTAACGAAATCGACAGAATTCCATTCCGGAGTCATCTTCACTCAGTTCCGACTACGGTGCCAATCCTAAGGCTTAAACCTCCATTTAGGGACTAAGTGTCCCAAACATTTCCAAAAACCAATATGAAACCTCCCAGCAAGTCACAATAGCAGAAAACGATACGGGGATAATCAGTTAATAAGGGATCGAGGCTATAACTCTCAAGACGACCGGCCGGGTCGTCACATCCTCCCCCTCTTAAAATAATCGTTCGTCCTCGAACAAGTATATAGACATACTTGAAGCTGTAAAAAGATGAGGATAACGGCTGCGCATATCTCGCTCGGTCTCCCAAGTCGCCTCCTCAACCGGTAGCCCCCGCCACCGAACCTTTACTGATGCAATGTTCTTTGACCTCATCTTCCGAACCTGCCTGTCCAAAATAGCCATTGGCTCCTCATCATAGGATAGATCCTTGGCCAACTGGACTGAGCTGAAATCCAACACATGAGACAGATCGTTGTGATACCTCCGCAGCATCGAAACATGAAACACTGGATGAACTCCTGCTAGGTTGGGAGGTAAGGCAAGCTCATAAGAAACCTCCCCAACTCGCTGCAACACCTCAAAGGGGCCAATAAACCTTGGGCTCAGCTTGCCCCTCTTTCTGAACCTCATAACTCCCTTCATAGGCGAAACCCGAAGCAGGACCCGCTCTCCAACCATGAATGCAACATCGCGAATCTTCCGGTCTGCATAGCTCTTCTGTCTGGACTAGGCTGTGTGAAGTTTGTCCTGAATCACCTTCACTTTCTCCAAGGCATCTTGAACCAAGTCCGTACCCAATAATATTTCCTCGCCCGGCTCGAACCAACCCATTGGGGACCGATACCGCCTACCATACAGAGCCTCATACGGTGCCATCTGAATGCTGGACTGATAACTATTGTTGTAGGCAAACTCCGCAAGTGGCAAGAACTGATCCCAAAAACCTCCAAACTCCATCACACATGCACAGAGCATATCCTCAAGAATCTAAATAGTGCGCTCGGACTGCCCGTCCGTCTGAGGGTGAAAAGCTCTGCTCAACTCCACCCGAGTACCCAACTCCTACTGTACGACTCTCTAAAACCGCGATGTAAACTGTGTGCCCCGGTCAGCGATGATAGATACCGGTACGCCATGAAGTTTGACAATCCCACGGATGTAAATTCGAGCCAGCTGCTCGGAAGAATAGGTAGTCATCACAAGGATGAAATGAGCTAACTTGGTCAACCTGTCCACAGTCACCCAAACTGCATCAAACTTCCATGGAGTCCGTGGGAGTACAACAACAAAGTTCATAGTGATCCGCTCCCATTTCCACTCCGGAATCTCTATCTTATGAAGCAACCCACCCGGTTGTTGATGCTCAGGCTTCACCTGCTGGAAATTTAGACATCTAGCCGCATACTCTACTATGTCCTTCTTCATCCTCCTCTACCAATAATGCTTCCTAAGGACCTGATATATCTTCCAGGCACCCGGATGAATGGAGTACCGCGAGCTGTGAGTCTCTTGGAGAATCAACTCACGCAAACCGTCCACATTGGGCGCACATAACCTGCCCTGCCTCATCAATGCACCATCCTCCCCAATAGTGACCTCTTTAGCATCACCGTGCTGGACCGTGTCCCTAAGGGCAAGCAGATGGGGGTCATCATACTAACGCTCCCTGATACGATCCTAAGGAGAAGACCGAGAGACCACACAATCCAATACTCGACTCGGCTCAAAAATATCCAATCTCACAAACTGATTGGCTAAGGCCTGAACATCCAATGCCATAAGCCTCTTTACTGCTGGTAGATATGCTAAACTCCCCGAACTCTCTACCCGGCGACTCAAAGCATCGGCCACCACATTGGCCTTTTCGGGATGGTAAAAGATTGTAATGTCATAATCCTTAAGCAGCTCTAACCACCTCCTCTGACGCAAATTAAGATCCTTCTGCTTGAACAAATGCTGCAAACTCCGGTGATCAGTGTAGATCTAACAAAGAAACGCCTTACAAATAGTGCCTCCAAATCTTCAAGGCATGAACAATAGCTGGTAGCTCAAGGTCGTGGACAGGATAGTTCTTTTCATGCACCTTCAGTTGTCTGGACGTGTAGGCAATCACCCTATGGTCCTCCATCAATACTGTGTTGAGGCCAACTTGCGACGCATCATAATAAACTGTATAAGGCCCCGAACCTGAAGAAAATACCAATACTGGGGCTGTAGTCAAAGCTGTCTTGAGCTTCTGAAAGCTCTGCTTACACTCCTCTATCCACCTGAACGGAGCACCCTTCTGGGTCAGTCTGGTCATAGGTGCTACAATAGAAGAAAATCCATCAACAAACTAACGGTAATACCCCGCCAAACCAAGGAAGCTCTGGATCTCTATCGCTGAGGATGGTCTGGGCCAACTCTGCACTACTTCCACCTTCTTCGGATCCACCTTGATCCCATAACTCGATACTACATTGCCCAAGAACGCAACTAAGCCTAGCCAAAACTTACACTTAGAAAATTTTGCATACAACTTGTTTTCTTTCAAAGTCTAAAGCATAGTCCTCAAGTGATGCTCATGATCCTCCCAAGTCTGGGAGTACAACAAAATATCGTCAATAAACGCAATGAAGAAAGAGTCAAGATAGGGCCGAAACACACTGTGCATCAAGTGCATAAAGGCTGCTGGGGCATTGGTCAGCCCAAAAGACATAACACGAAACTCATAGTGACCATATCGGGTCTTGAAAGTAGTCTTCAGGATATCTAGCTCCCGAATCTTTAACTGATGATAGCCTGAACGTAAGTCAATCTTGGAGAACACTATGGCACCCTGTAACTGATCAAATAAGTCATCAATACGAGGCAATGGATACCTATTCTTCACTATAACTTTGTTCAACTGGCGATAATCAACACACATACTCATAGAACCATCCTTTTTCTTCACAAACAAGACATGAGCACCCCAAGGTGACACACTGGGTCGAATGAAGCCCTTATCAAGCAACTCCTACAACTACCCATTCAACTCCTTCAACTTAGGAGGAGCCATATAGTATGGAGGAATAGAGATATGTTGAGTGCCCGACAACAAATCAATGCCAAAATCAATATCTCTGTCGGGCGGCATGCCCGAAAGATCAGCTGGGAACACATCTGGATAGTCCCTTACTACTGGAACTGACTCAACTATAAGGGTATCAATACTGACATCTCTCACATAAGCTATATACGCATCACACCCCTTCTCAACCATTCATTGAGCTTTAAGAAATGAAATAACTCAGCTGGGAGTATACCCTAAGTTACCTCTCCACTCTAATCGCGGTAAGCATAGTATAGCCAACGTCATGGTCTTAGCGTGACAATCAAGAATAGCATAATAGGGCGACAACCAGTCCATGCCAAAGATAACATCAAAATCTACCATGCTGAGTAATAATAAATCGGCTCAAGTCTCAAAACCACTAAGAGAAATCAAACACGACCGATACACGCGGTCCACAACAAGGGAATCTCCCACAAGAGTAGACACATAAATAGAGGAACACAAAGAATCCCGAGATATGCCCAAATATGGGGCTAAATAAGAGGACACATATGATTACATAAAGCCTGGGTCAAATAATACCAATGCATCTCTATGACAGACTGGAACAATACTTGTAATGACAGAGTCAGAAGCAACTACCTCTGTACAGGCCGAAAGAGCATAATACCTAGCCTGGCCCCTCTAGGGCAACCTCGACCTCCCCGACCTCCACCTCGAGCTGGCTGAGCAGGTGGGGTTGTAGCTAGTGCTGGAATCATAGCCTGAGGACCCGGTGGAGCATGTGGTGGCTGAGAAGTCTGTGGAGGTGCAACCCTCCTAAGTCTAGGGAAATCCCTCACCATATGGCAGGTGTCGCCACACTCAAAACAACCCCTCAGAGGGCGTGGCTGCTGTGACTGACTCAGGCAAGGTCTGCTGGACTGGCCACTAAAAGTACCCCGAGCAGGAGGCACACTAGATACTAGTGGTGCATAATAAGGCTCCTAGGGCCTAGAAGGGGCTGGAACACCACTGGCAGCTAGAAGAGCTGAATGAACGGGGTGACCCACATAACCCCTACCATGGCGAGCTGCTGGGGCACGAGCTCCAGAATAAGAACTAATCTCTCGAGACCACTTGGCCTCTCTCCTCTCGATCCCGGGCAAACATGCCCTCCAATCTCCTAGCAATACTCATAACCTGCTGGTAAGGAATATCTATCTCCAACTCCCTGACCATACTAAGCCTAATATTGGGGTGGCGTCCCTCAATAAATCGTCGAAACCTCTCTCGAACTATGGCAACCAAGGCCGGTGCATGTTGAGCCAAATCACTGAGGCGGATTGCATACTCTAACACAGCCATAGAACCCTGTTACAGCTGCTCAAACTCCACGCGCCATGAGTGCCTGAGGCTCTGAGGGACATACTCTCTCTAAAACATGTCCGAAAACTAAGTCCATGTAAGTGAAGCTGCCTCATCCAGACTACTCAACTCATAAGCACGCCACCATTGATAGGCTGCTCCTCTCCAAGCTGGAAAGTGGTAAAAGAAACCCTACTCATCTCCGCTACATCCATAGTACGGAGAATATGATGACACTCCTCCAGAAAACCCTGAGTATCATCTGTAGCCAATCCGCTAAAGGTAGGTGGGTGGTACTTCTAGTACCTCTCAAGTTTGAGTTGCTCCGCCTCAGAAGCGGCTGTCCTAATCTCATGTTGAACCGGAGCTACCGGCTGCATTGGTACAATCTCTGGAACCTGGTTGACCTAAACCCGCTGCTCTGGAGTACCGACGATGGGAGTCTGTGCTCCTCCCCGGCCTGAGATGTGGCAGGAGCAAGTGGAATCAAACTAGCTTGAGCTAAGGTGCTGAACATGCTCAGAAACTGGTCTAGAGTCTCCTGGAGGGCTGGTGCAGGAACATGTGCCTCAGGTGTCTGCCCTCCAGCTGGAGCTACTGGGGGCTCCTCTATAGCAGCTCATGCGAGTGCTCTGGCTGCACCAGGTGGACGTCCTCGGCCTCTACCCCAGCCCCCGGCCTCTCTTGACTCTAGCAGGGGGCACGGGTGGCTGGTCGTCAGATCCTCCGGTATGGGTCCTCACCGTCTGTGAGAAAGAATAGAATAGAGAATTCTTTTAGAATTTGATGTCAATAACTCGCACGACAAGGAATCAAGATAAGTAAGTTTGTTCCTAACAGTTCCATAGTCTCCTGAAGATAAGTACAGACGTCTCCATATCGATCCGCGAGACTGTAATAAACCGGCTTGTGACTCATGACTCCTATGAACCTAGAGCTCTAATACCAACTTGTCACGACCCAATTTCTCCCTCCGTGAACCATCGTGACAGCACATAGTCTCTACGATTAGATAAGCCTAACGCTTTTGCAGAAATGAAACTAAAGCATGAACATTAACTATTAATAGTAACAAATATCTAATAAGCAACTGAATTCCACTCGGCATATATAATTATCACCTTTGAAAATGTACAAAACCATTTCGAAAATTCGGAATACCGTAAGTCACCAGCTACTAAGAAGTCTTAACCGTTCTATACATCATTTCTACAGAAAGAAGTCAAAATGAACATAAAGGGGTAGAGGGGGACTCCGAGGATCTGCGGGTGCAGGCAGATGTACCTTGAAGTCTCCAATGAGCAACAGCGACCGCAACTAGTGATGAGGCTCGTAAGATGAACCTGGATCTGCACACGAAAAATATGTGCAGGAAAGGGCGTGAGTACACCACAACGGCACCCAGTAAGTGTCAAGCCTAACCTCGATCGAGTAATGACAAGATCACGTCAGGGCCCTATTGGTATAAATATAATGAAATAAGATAGAATGAAATATCGCAGTAAAATAAATACGAAAATCTAACAGGAATAGAATCAACGAAAGACAACAACTCAAAACATAGTGATAACAACAGAGGATCTCCCGAGATACCGTCTCGTAGTCCCAAACGTAAATGTGCAAGGGGATCTCCCGGAATACCGTTCTGTAGTCATAAAATAAATATGCAAAATAGGGGGATCTCCCGGAATACCGTTCCGTAGTCCCAAAATAAATATGCAGTACAAGGGGATCTCCCAAAATACCGTTCCGTAGTCCCAAAGTATATATGCAGTACAGGGGGATCTCCTGGAATACCGTTCCGTAGTCCCAAATTAAATATGCAGTACAAGAGGATCTCCCGGAATACCGTTCTGTAGGCCCAAAGTAAATATGCAGCACAACCCACCGAAATAACAATAATAGCAAGAAATCCTATATTTTAGACTAAGTTCAAGTCACGGAAAGCAAGTAATTTCATTAAACATGCTGCACAAAGTTTAAATAGGCAGTTAAACAAGTAGGCATGCTATTCTAGTCTAAACAGGATATTTACATATGCTAGTATGTTTCAATTAAGGAGAAAACAAGATATGACTTAGTGAAAAAATGGAGTTTTACAAAACAATAGCCCGTGTACATACTCATCACCTCACGTACACGACGCTCACATATCAAACAGTACCAAATCATAAGGGGAGTTCCCCCACATAAGGTTAGGCAAGCCACTTATCTCGAACCAAGCTAAATTCAATCCATCACAATGCCTTTCCCATGAATATCCGGCTCCGAGTAGCCCAAATCTAGCCAAAATCAATTACATAGCATAAATATAACAACAAAAAACTAATCTAGCTAGTGAAATCAAAGCTAATGCAAGAAATTGAAAAATCGCTCAAAACGCCTCCCCGGGCCCATGTATCGGAATCAGGTAAAGGTTACCAAATATGAACACCCATTCACTCACGAGTCTAACCATAACAAATTCACTTAAATTTGATACCAAAATCTCAATCAAAACCCCAAAATTTGATCTATGAACGTTTCTCAATTACTTTCCCAATTTTTCATCCCACATCCGAAATTAAATGATACAATTAATGATATATTAGAGGGTTATAACCATAAAGGAGTTAGGAATCATTACCCAATGACTTCCTCTGAAAATCTCCCAAGCAATCGCCTTCTCCCGAGCTCAAAAATCAAATTTGTGAATATGACCCTCAACCCTCGATTCTGTCCCTTTTCTGCCCGACTATCTTTGCACCTGCGGGCCATGGGTCGCACCTCCGGACAATCCCTCGCCGGTTCGAAAATCACTTAACAGAGCTAGGTCTGCATCTGCGGCAGGGGGGCCGCACCTGCACGTGCGCGCCTGCGGAACACTGTCCGCTTTTACAGTCTTCCTACGTGCGTGCGAATCCTTGGGCGCATCTGCGGGCATCGCAGATGCGGAAAACCTTGCACCTGCGAACCCTGGTCAAGCCTCCAAATTCTGCATCTGTGCCTGGTCTTCTGCACGTTCCAGCCCGCACCTGCAGTCTTTTCTCTGCATGTGCGAGACATCAAAACCAACAAAAGAACTCAGCAACATTCCGAAGTCCAAAATTCATCCGTTTAGCATCCGAAACACACCCGAGGCCCCCGGGACCTCAACCAAACATACCAACAAGTCCTAAAACACCATACAAAATTAGTCGAGCCCTCACATCAAACAATGCTAAAAATCACGAATCACCCTCCAATTCAAACTTAAAGAAACTTAAAACTTTCAAATTCGACAACTGATGTTGAAACCAACCAAACCAAGTCCGATTTGACCTCACAATTTGCACACAAGTCATATTCAACACTACGTACCTACTCCAACTTCCCGAATTAAAATCCGACCCTGATATCAAAAATTCCATTACCGACCCAAAACTCCAAAATTCGACTTTTGCCATTTCAAGTCTAAATGAGTTACGGACCTCCAAAATACAATCTGGACACGCCCCTAAGCCCAAAATCATACAACAAAGCTAACAGAATTGATGGAATTTCATTCCGGAGTCGTCTTCATACAGTTCCGACTACAGTGCCAATCCTAAGGCTTAAACCTTCATTTAGGGACTAAGTGTCCCAAACACTTCCAAAAACCAAAATGAAACCTCCCGACAAGTCACAATAGCAGAAAAAGATACAGGGAAAATAAGTTAATAAGGGATCGGCGCTATAATTCTCAAGACGACAAGTCGGGTCATCACATATCATGTTAAGATTTTCTTAATATTGGCCAAGTTGTACCATGAGTATGTTGATATGCTATCTGGGACTTTATTAGAACTGTAATGCTAGAACTTTCATTGTACTAGACTGACATTTGAAATCCTTTAGGTTAATGCTCTATTCTGAATTTGTGTGGCATTGTGCACCCTTATATGTTGATCTTATAATCTCAGAAAACCCGATTCCCCTGACTCTCAATATGTTTTCCTGCCAATGAGCTATCTCTTGCTAAGTGTTTGAACCTGTAATACCAACCTGTCCTCTAGGTCTTGTTGATTCTCTTAACTGGCATGTTCTGTGTTTAATCAACTTTGCTATGTCTGCTTCTAAAGTACAAGTACACATCTTCAATTTCTATTACTGAATCATTGTTCATTCACTCTCATCTATTATCTATATTATTCTGAATCTATCGCTTTTGGCCGGTTGAAAGCCAAGGCTACCAAAACTCTCTCTATTGTCCTCCCTAGTGTGAGCACTGCTCGGGGTCCATTCGAGACTCCTATGAACTCTGACACACTAGGATTTGGAATCCTTCGGCCACCCTCTTTGCTAGTGGAACTTAAGTTGTCTATGACACTTAGCTTACCTCTCTTATTGTGTTTGTTGAATCAATAAACGGGGTTGCTTAATTGATTTTTGTGTGATTCGATAATTTATTTTGGTCATGTGGTCAATTTGTAACCGTTTGGCCTGACATGAGTTCCTTTGTGACTTTGGGCTGTGCCGATGGACATAGTCTCCTGTTTGAGATGTTTGGACTTGGGCATGCTATTTGTGGAAATTAAGCTTGTTGAAAGCCCAGGCAATGCTGGTTATCTTCATTTTTAGGCATGCTCTTGGGCTTGTAGACTTATTCACGTGTTATATTTATATTCGTTGGGCTTGTAATAATTTGTAATAACAAACAATTGGGGTGTTAGTAAAATTGAGAAAATGGGTATATGCTAATGTTTGCATAAAAGGCAGAAAAAACATGCCTATAGGAATTACATGACTTAATTGTTATTTTATTCAACCTGCCATATATGCTATTTAGTTTCAATGTACACTAGTAGAAACCATGCCTATAGGGAATCACACACTCAACATGTTTTACTACGCCTACTACTTTGCATTATTAGACAACATGTCTATAGGAAATCAGTGTCAACAATTGTTCGTTAAATTTGCGTAACTGCAGCATATTCATTAGATACTATGCCTACAGGATTATTATTAACTTATGTCCTACTGATCCTCATCTATCTATCATGTCCATAGGATCTTAATTGATTAATTAGCTATTATTGTTATTTCAATCATATTGATCGCCTAGAAAATATGCCTATAGGAACAAAGTATTATAGAATCAGTTTCAATTACCAACTGTTAGAAATCCTGCCTATAGGATGTTGTTATTCGCCTATAAAGTATGCTAATAAAATCAAACGCCGGTAATTATTTCAAGATTTCAAACGGCTTTATTGCCTCATTTAGAGATTATGCCTATGGGATTTGTAACACCCATAATCTGTAAATGCATTGTTCCAACATAATCAGCATTGCATGTATGCTTGAAAAATCAAAATCACATAGGAGCATGTCTATAGGACTTAAGGACTCTAATTCGTTTTAATTATGAAATTTATCTATTGCATATGATATGAACTTGCTCACGTGCATTTGTTGCTTACATGTGGAGGCCAACTTGAGCCATTTATTGTATTAATGTGTAGTCCTACTTGTTTTGAATGTCGCTTAGTTTTAGCATTTTGAGCAGCCTAAGTAAAGTATAGAACCACCCAAATAGAGGTCCAATGTCTCCTGGATCATAGGCATGGGACGGGTAGTGCACACATAGGATACGATTTAGAATTGAATTAGGGTGCCTTTAGGTAAACAACTTTAACATAGTAATTGGGTAGCAGGAGATGATAGTATGTGCTCGCTGAATAATATGAGCAACTCCTATCTAAAAGGAGTTGCGGAGTATTATTTATGTTGCACCCACTTTCGAAAGAAAATGGGCCGCAGCAGCATGGCGACTCTGCTGGGGATTTGCACTTAGGCTCTCACCATAATGAACTTGACTTACGTGGATTACTTTCTTTATTACATGTACTTCCCCTCTTCACCTTTATTTGTTTAAATTTACTATTACATACATATCCCTTCCCCATTTCACCTTTATTTGATTAAATTTGTTATGACATGCACATCCCTTCCCCGTTCACCTTTATTCGTTTAAATCTGTTCTGACATGCACATCCCTTTCCTGTTCACCTTTATTTGATGTGATCACTCTTCCTTTTATCTTGTCTAAGACGGCCATATCATGCCTCTCCTATCCCTATTCCCATATCTGCTTTACTACATTCTTGCATATATTCCACAAACTAAACCGACTCTTTCCTTTTGTCTTTCCTTTCTATATTTCCTATGTTTACCTTACTATTGTATTTACTGCTTTTACATATTTATCATGAAAATACTTGACAACGTGTTATTTCTGCATAAAGCATGCTCCACAACATACTCCACGTGTTCCAATTATCAACATAGCAGCACTTGATGAGTGTCTGTGCTCTTCCAAAATTACCTTTTTACAATCGGAAAGGCTTATTTGCGGTAGACTAGTCGATCAGCGATGTAATCGATGGTCCCGTTCCTTTCCCTCTCAAGTTGTCCACTTGGGAGTACCGACCTAGGCCATTCTAGAAACTATACTCCAATATCAAATGTACATGCATCATGTTAAACCTAGTACGGGTTAGAACGTTGTTAACGTAATAGCCCGCTAAGATAAGCCTTGTCCAAAGTCCGACGGGATTTATACAGTCCCAATGGACACTACCATGTTATGTGCATTACTTGGAAATAATATGCTAATATGTTGATCATTATTGTGAAGTGGTCGTATCTGGAAGGGGAAAGGGCTAACTTTATTTGGTTTGCAGAAAATGAAGCACGAAGTCCCTAGGTTCGACATGGTCCAAAGCATCCCACCTCTGCTACTCGACTGGTGGAAATACCTTGCGCCTTGCGACAAGAATCATGTGAGAAGAGTACTTGGTGACTTGCCATCTTTGCTTAATATCCAACCAAATAGAGCTTTTATTGAGGCTTCTACCATGTTCTGGGATAAGAAAAGAGCAGTCTTCCGATTTGGTGACATAGAAATGACTCCTCTCTTAGAAGAAATAGGAGGTTTTGCTAAGCTGCCATGGTATAGTCTGGGGTTATTAGTACCACAGAATCACACCCCTCGCGGTTTTCTAAAGATGGTGGGCTTTAAGAAAAATGAAGAATTGCTTTGCTTAAAGAAATCCTACATCCCTTTTGGGGTACTTTATGAGCGTTATGGGCATAGTAAGTCGTACTGTCTTCCTCATGAGGAACTTGCCATTACCTCCCTAGGTTGGACGCACCGCCGAGTCTATGTATTTATTATCTGCTTCTTGGGTTTGTTAATATTTCCAATGAAAGGGGGAAGGATTCACACTCGTTTAGCTATAGTTGCAAGAACTTTAATGGAAGGCATCGAGGGGCAAACCTACACCATCATCCCTATGATCCTAGCTGAACTATACCGCGCTCTAGATCGATGCAAGCAGGGGTTCAGGCATTTTGAAGGTTGTAATATATTATTGCAAGTCTAGTTATTGGAACACTTTCAGAGGGGAGAATATCATCAAGAACTTCTACGAAGGCCATTGAATGACTACATAGCCTACCAACATCCAAAGAAAATGACATTCATCCCAGATAGGTTCGCACAACCCGAAAGTGTTGTAAGTTGGGTACGTTACTTCAGCAATCTGACAGACGAGAAGGTACATTGGATGTTTGAGTGGTTTCCTAGCAGTAAGTTCATCATCAGGTCAAGGGATACTACTAATTTGGTATTGATCGGGTTGGGAGGCATTTATCCTTATGCTCCTATAAGAATAATGAGACAAGTAGGAAGAAAACAGGACATACCTCGGTTTTCCAACGTGGTCCAGTACAAGGCAGATTTCAAAGGGGACATCATTCCTTTCAAGTTCAAGGCGCAATATATGTGTAACCAGAAGTCCATTGTGGAAAGAGAGACTATCGAGCCAGACAGGTACCATGCTGATCATGTGTATTTCTATCCATCATGGTTGGTAGATGATATAGTGGGTGACGTCAAGCCAGGGGCTAATGTGGAAAATAGGATCATTGATGATGCTGTTGAGGCACGGGTCAAGTATAGAAGGCTTCACAAAAGGGTTTTTGAGTATGAAACTAGACATCTAGAACAACATAAAGTGGACATGGAGGCAATTAATGAATGGAAGAAAATCGCCACTAAGTCCACCGAGAGATTGGAATATCTAGAACAAGGATTGATGGAGCTTAAGGGAAAGATGAGAAAGAGGCTTGTGGATTGTCATAACACAGATGGCAGTGAAGGAGGGCATCTATAAAAATCTTATTTATTATTGGATATGCGCAACTTGGGAAACTTGATTGATGGAGTCAAAAGAGCCAAGCACGGAGAAGGTCCTTTAGGGACCAAGTAGACTAGCAAATAATATCCTTTATTGTTTTCTATCCTAGTTTTAGATTTCAATTGTAATAAGGCTAAATGCCATTAGTAACTTTATTATTATTGTCGATTTAGTGAAGGTTTGACTCATTTTTACATTAATGAAATGACACAATTATTGGCATCAATTTTTTCCAAATGTATGTGTTGCTTAGGCCTACCTCGGGCACAATGAGGTCCCTAAATTAGGATGCGAGTTATTACATAATTTTGCAAAACATGTTTAATATTGCAAGAATTCTTTCTATACCCCCTACTAACTTGGTTACCTTTTGCTTTTTCTTCTTTTTGATTATTCCCATTCCCCAAGGTTGGTTCGTGCATACTGGCATCGTCAGCATATCACACTAGATCCAGAGGTCCTCTACCTCCTCCTCCACCGAGTGATCCTATAGGCAAAAGCAAAAGGAAAGGGAAAATGGATGATTTGAGTGGTATTAGGAAGGACAACGCTACTATAACTGAGAACGTCAAAACTTTAGATGGTTAGAGCACCCCGGCATAGAATGAACTTGTCTTACATATGGTACAAAAGCTTTTGGAGCTACAAGGAGAACTTGAGAAGGTTTGAAACTTGGAAAACCTCTCTCTCACTCTAAATGTCCCTGATATTGGCCAACAAAATCCAAATACCCAGTACCAAGCACCACAAAACCAAAACCCGCCACCAAACTCTCAAGCACCACACTGGTACCCTACACCTCCCCAAAACCCTAATCCTCCTCCAATACCAACTCCGCAACAACATCATCACCACTTAACCCAATACCTACAGACTACCACTTATCATACTCCACAGAATATACCACAACCCACTCCTGACCTCCAAAACTCATCAAATGATCACCCTTATGCCCAGATCCCCGGAGCCCACCAAAGCAACCCGATATATGTGGAAACCTTACCCCACACCCCATAACAAACCCTATACATACCTTAGTTGGCCGAGAAGGACCTGCTCATCAAGCATATGGCGGAAGAACTCAAGAAGCTCTTTGGCAGAATTCAGAATGTCAAAGGTGGTAAACGCATTGAAGGTCTGAATTATGAAGACTTGTGTATTCAACCAGATGTAGAGCTTCCGGAGGGGTACAAACCTCTCAAATTTGAAATGTTCAATGGAATTAGTGATCCAAAAGTACATCTGAGGACATATTGTGACAAGCTTGTAGGAGTGGGAAAAAACGAACAAATCCGCATGAAACTGTTTATGCGAAGCCTTACAGGAGATGCATTGTCCTGGTATATTAGCCAGAATCCGAAGAAGTGGGTGAGCTGGGTAAGTATGGCATCAGACTTTATGGACAGGTTCAAGTTCAACACCGAGAACACACCAGATGTTTTCTATATTTAAAATCTCAAAAAGAAACCAACAGAGACCTTCCGTGAATATGCTACTCAGTGGAGGTCTGAGGCTGCAAAAGTAAGACCATCACTCAAAGAAGAACAAATGAATAAGTTCTTCGTCAAAGCTCAAGACCCGTAGTACTTTGAAAGGTTGATGGTTATTGAGAACCACAAATTCTCCGACATCATCAAGCTAGGAGAAAGAATAGAAGAAGGGAGTAAAAGTGGGATGGTGACGAATTTTGAAGCACTGCAGGCCACAAATAAAGCCTTGCAATCGGGAGGTATCTCGAAGAAGAAATAAGTGTGTGTTGTAATGGTGGCCTAGGGTCCTAAGTCTCCCCTCACATACCAAACACCTCCACCTACATAACAAATGCCTCCACCCATATACCAGCCTTCACCCCCCAAATATCAACAACCTGCTACCCCCTACCATACCTATAACACACAATACGCATATTACCACTCACCACCACCTGCCCGCCACAACTACCAAAACCACGACCAAACTTTGACCGCAGACCACCTAGACAATACACCCAATCGCTGAGCCTATAGACCAATTATATGAGAGATTGAAGGTTGCTGGTTATGTCACTCCTATCCCTGTCATTGCTATGGTGAACTCTTCTTAGTGGATTAACCTGAACAAGACATGTGCCTATCATTCAGGCATGAAGGGTCATATAATTGATGAGTGTCGCACACTGAAAGACAAGATTCAGACATTAATCGACACTAAAGTCATACTCTCGGATCACGGAGGTGAAGGAGTGAACATGATAGAGACTGACAAGGAATGGGATCCAAAAGGGTCAATTGGACTCATTCGAGAGGGAGATGATCCTAAAATATCTCCAGTCACTTTCACAGATGTTGTGGTACAAACCCAAGCACCGTTTGAAGTCGATGTAACCACACCTTTCACTATGTGATGGTAGCTCCCATGCCATCTTACAAGTCTGATGCTATCCCATGGGATTATGTTGCAGAATCAAGGAGGAAAGGAAAAACTAAAATAGAGGAAACAGGTGCGGCACAAGGCATGACTAGAACTGGCAGAGTTTATACACCTGAGCACTTGGGAGGAACAAGCAAGAAAGCTGCATCTAAGCCCCATGTTGTTGAGACTGGACCTGATGACCTTTGGAGAAAAGTACAAGCAAGGGAATACTCTATCGTCGATCATCTGAACACAACTCCCGCTCAAATATCCATCTTGTCACTTCTACAAAACTAAGAGACACACATAAATGCCTTGATGAAAGAGCTGAGTGAAGCTTATGTACCCACCGACATCACTAGTGGGGAGATGGCCAGCATGGTCGGGTAGGTACTGGAAAGCCACAAAATCACCTTTCATGAGGATGAATTACCACCAGAAGGACTAAATCATAATAGGGCACGACACATCACAGTGCAATTTGAGGATAAGTTCATCGCCACGGTCCTGATAGATGGGGGTTCAAGTCTCACTATACGCCCACTGAATATTCTAAAGAGGTTGGTTAAAGGCATGCACAAGATACATATGGGAAGTATAAATATAAAGGCGTTTGATGGATCCCAAAGAGCCACAATCAGAGAAATCAACCTCAACCTACAAATGGGCCTGACCTGGTTTGATGTTGAGTTCCAAGTGCTGGATATATCTGCTACATATAATCTATTGTTGGGAAGACCCTGGATATACGTCGTTGGGGCAGTGGCTTCTACTCTGCATCAGGCTATGAAGTATGAATGGAATCATCAAGAAGTGATTATCCACAAGGATGGAAGCAATCCCATCTACACCAATCAGACTGTTCCAGTCATCGAGAATATGAAGCAACTGGGTGGCGAAACGTACCATCGCATTGAGCGAGTCAACGCAATTGAAAAGGATCGATGGTGGAGTAACAAGATAGAAAGCATATTAATATGGATAAGATATGAACCTGGCAAGGGTCTTGGCAAAAATCTCCAAGGGATCACCAAACCCGTACAACCGCAGCGCCATGGCACAACGTTTGGGCTCGAATATGAATATACTTGGCAAGAGTTCCAGGATTGGTCGCCGCCATGGCGTGGTCCTTATTATTTGCTGGAACAACCAGTACCACTTCTGCACCAAACATTTTATCAAGTTGACATAATGTGGGGATTTGAGGAAGATAAAGTCAGTTGGCATGAGGAAAATATTTCTAGATGAAGAAGATATGGATTGCAGTGCGATAGTTAAGGAGGAGGAGGAGGAGGAAGACCTTACCATTTATACCATGGGGAAAGGAGTTTTTCTCAAAAATTGGACTGTTCCCGGGCCCGTCGAGTTCCTGGGTAGCTTGGCAGATTAGCATCATATATTTTTTAAGCATTTGAGACATTTTCAGCATTTTGCTTTGAAATAATTGCTCGAGTCATCGAGCCGCATTTATCAATTTTAAATATTTTAATTAATGCATTGATACTTTTCGTATTTACTATTATTCTCTATATTTTCTCTTTTTACAGCATTATATTACCTATCCCGATGACTTGTGACTGTGACATGTAATGAGACGATGCAATATACGGATAGTGATTCAGAAGACCTGGAAGATGATATAACACCTGAGGAAATCGTCCGAGAAGTGGAAAATTTTGAAAACAAGACAAAGTCTAATTTGGAAGAAACTGAAGCAGTTAACTTAGGGGATTCCGAATTGGTCAAGGAAACACGCATAAGCATTCATCTATCACCGTCACGAGAAAGAAGAGTACATCAGATTCCTAAAAGAAAATAAAGATATCTTTGCATGGTCCTACAATGATATGACGGGTTTGAGCACATCCATAGTAGCTCACAAGTTACCAACTAATCCTACATGTCCACCGGTAAAGCAGAAACTTAGAAAATTCAAGTCGGATATGAGTTTGAAGATAAAAGAGGAGGTCACCAAGCAGATCAAAGCCAAGGTTCTTAGAGTGGTTGAGTACCCGACTAGGTTGGCCAATATTGTGCCAATTCCGAATAAAGATGGGAAAGTCAAAGTATGTGTTGACTACCAAGATCTAAACAGAGCAAGTCCCAAAGATGATTTCTCGTTGCCTAATATATACATATTGATTGACAATTGTTCCAAACATGAACTCCAATCCTTTGTGGATTGCTTCGCGGGGTACCATCAGATCTGGATGGATGAGGAGGATGCTAAAGAATGCCGGATCCACCTACATGAAATCCATGACAACTATTTTCCATGACATGATACACAAAGAGATTGAAGTGTACGTGGATGACGTTATCATCAAATCCAAAAGGAGTGCGGATCACATAGCGGATCTGAGGAAATTCTTCGATTGTCTTTGAAGGTATAATCTGAAACTGAATCCTGCAAAGTGTGCTTTTAGAGTCCCTACCAGAACATTGTTAGGATTCATCATCAATCGTAGAGGGATTGAGTTAGACCCTTCAAAAGTCAAAGCAATCCAAGACTTGCCACCTCCGATGAATAAGAAAGATGTGATGAGCTTTTTAGGGCATCTTAATTACATCAGTCGCTTCATAGCACAATCAACAGTGATATTTGAGCTAATCTTCAAAATGCTGAGGAAAATTGATGCAATAAGTTGGACTGAAGAATGCTAGAAAGCCTTCGACAAGATCAAGGAGTATTTATCCAAACCGCCCGAGCCAGATAGACCACTGCTATTTTATTTGTCTGTACTGGATGGAGCTTTCGGTTGCATTTTGGGATAACATGATGAAACTGGAAGAAAGGAGCATGCAATATACTATCTGAGCAAGAACTTCACACCCTATGAAGCCTGATACTCTTTGCTGGAATGCACCTGCTGTGCTTTGACATGGATAGCTCAGAAGTTGAGGCATTATTTTTGTGCATACACTACATATCTCATATCAAGGATGGATCCACTAAAATATATCTTTCAGAAGCCCATGCCTATGGGTAAGTTAGCAAAGTGGCAGATATTGCTGAGTGAGTTTGACCTCATCTATGTAACTCAAAAGGCGGTCACAGGGAAAGCGTTGGCAGATCATTTGGCAGAGAATCCTGTAGACGAAGAATACGAAGCATTGAAAGCGTATTTTCCCGATGAGGAGGTATCTTTTGTAGGAGAACATATCACCGAAGCATATGATGGTTGGAGAATGTTCTTCGACGGAGCAGCAAACTTCAAAGGAGTAGGTATCGGAGCTGTTTTGGTCTCAGAAACCGGCCAACACTATCCGGTACCTTCAAAACTCAGGTTTCCATGCACCAACAATATGGCAGAATATGAGGCTTGCATCTTGGGACTCAGGTTGGCCATTGACATGAATGTTCAGGAGCTATTGGTAATTGGAGATTCCGATCCGTTGGTGCATTAGGTTTTAGGAGAATGGGCTACAAAGAACAACAAAATATTTCCATATTTGCACTGTGTACAAGAGCTGATCAAAAGGTTCACAAAGATAGAATTCAAACATGTTCCGATAATTCAAAATGAGTTCGTAGATGCATTGGCCACTCTATCTTCCATGATACAACACCCAAACAAGAACTTCATCGATCTTGTCCCAATAGGAATTCATAAACATCCAGCTTATTGTGCTCATGTTGAAGATGAGAGCGATGGAAATACGTGGTTCCACGACATCAAGGAATATTTGGCAAAAGGAGAATATCCAGAGCACTCTACCCATACTCAGAAGCGCACGCTTCGAAGATTAGCCAATCATTTCTTTCAAAGCGGAGGAATTATGTATAGAAGAACTCCTGACTTGGGGTACTACGGTGTGTCGATGCCAAGGAAGCATCCAGATTGCTCGAGAAAATACATGCCGAAACTTGCGGACCTCACGTGAATGGCTTCGTCTTAGCTAAGAAAATACTAAGAGCAAGGTATTTCTGGATGACTATGGAAACAGACTGCATCAAGTATGTTCCAAAATGTAACCAATGCTAGATACATGTTAATATGATACGAGTGCCGCCCAATGAACTCAATGCAACAAGTGCACCCCGGCCCTTCTCTGCTTGGGGCATGGATGTCATCGGTCCAATCGAACCATCTGCTTCCAATGGGCATAAGTTCATTCTAGTGGCTATAGACTATTTCACAAAATGGGTAGAAGCTGCATCTTACAAAGCTGTAACTAAGAAGGTCATCACAGATTTTGTTCGGGATTGCATTTTTTGTCGGTTCGGAGTGCCAGAGTCAATCATCACCGACAATACCGACAATCTCAACAGTGACCTAATGGAGGCCATGTGTGAAACTTTCAAGATCAGGCATAAATATTCCATGGCATACATGCCGCAAATGAATGGAGTTGTAGAAGCCGTCAACAAGAACATCAAGAAGATACTAAGGAAAATGATAGATAATTACAACCAATGGCACGAGCAGTTGCCATTTGCTCTACTCGGGTATGGTACCACGGTTCGCACATCAACTGGGGCAACTCGTTACCTATTGGTTTATGGCACTGAAGCAGTTATTCCTGCCGAAGTAGAAATCCCTTCTTTAAGAATTATACAAGAAGTCAAGCTCAGCGATGGAGAATAGGTACAGAGCCGCTCTGAACAATTGGCTCTCATTGATTGAAAGAGAATGAATGCAGTATGTCACAGTCAACTCTACCAGAACAGAATGGCAAGAGCTTTCAACAAAAAGGTCAAACCAACGCAATTCACACCGAGGCAGTTGGTGCTAAAGCGGAGCTTCCCACATCAGGATGAAGCCAAAGAGAAGTTTTCACCCAACTGGCAAGGTCCCTACATGGTTCATCGAGTATTAATAGGAGGAGCACTCATACTTGCAGAAATGGACGGAGAGATTTGGCCAAAACCTATCAACTCAGACGTAGTCAAGAGATACTATGTTTAGGATTATTTACATTTCTTCACTTGATGTAACTAAACTATGCTTGACCCGATTCCCATTTAAGAGAGGATACATAGGCATCCCTGTGGGTTCGATCACATCTTATTAAAATCTTCATGTTACCATGATCGGAAATTGGGACAAGATTGCAAGTTCAGCCAACTTCGTCATATGTGGAACAACCAAAAGTATTGCATTTAAACTGGGGCAGAATTTTGAGGGAGCCCTCAAAATTATAAGCCAAGGAGGGTGCAATGTCTCTAAACGTATCACAGTTACCGGCTCATCTAAATTATTTGGTCTTACATACTACAATACATTTCAAGAAATTATATTTTTGCAAATAATTTGTCAAATGCATACATATTTTTTGAAAACTTTATTTCTATAACAGCTGGATGCTACCCAGGGTAACTCAAATAGGATTGCAAGAAAAGAGTGAAGGCAAAGCAAGGAGTCAAGAGCACGAACCAATCTTTCTCTCTCAAAACTAATAAATTTTCTTTGAATGCAGGCATAAAGAACACAACAGAAATATTCGCAAATATATACACATAGAAAAATCACTATCTTCATAACGACAAGGTTGCCAAATGCAACACATCAAGCTAAGAAATACTTCACCCTCTCACATTTATACTTTATTTTTATCGTATAAGGCTAAGCATTGCCTTTCCTTGCATGATACTAAGAATTATCTCCTTTCCTTGCATGAGGCTAAGCATTGCTCAGAAACTGCATAAGGCTAAGCACTGCCTGCATGAGACTAAGCATTGTCTCCATTTCTTGCATGAGGCTAAGCATTGCCTCCTTAATTGCGTAAGGCTAAGCATTGCCTTTCTCTGCATGAGACTAAGCATTGTCTCCTCTTCTTGCATGAGGCTAAGCACTGCCTCCCTAATTGCATAAGGCTAAGCACTGCCTTTCGCTACATGAGACTAAGCATTGTCTCCTCTTCTTGCATAAGTCTAGGCACTGCCTCCCGAATTGCATAAGGCTAAGCATTGCCTTTCTTTGTATGAGACTAAGCATTGTCTACCTCTTTGCATGAGACTAAGCATTGTCTCCTCTTCTTGCATGAGGCTAAGCACTGCCTCCCTAATTGCATAAGGCTAAGCACTGCCTTTCCCTGTATGAGACTAAGCATTGTATCCTCTTCTTGCAAGAGGCTAAGCATTGACTCCCTAATTGCATGAGGCTAAGCACTGCCTTTCCCTGCATGAGACTAAGCATTGTCTCCTCTTCTTGCATGAGGCTAAGCACTGCCTCCCTAATTGCATAAGGCTAAGCACTGCCTTTCCCCGTATGAGACTAAGCATTGTATCCTCTTCTTGCAAGAGGCTAAGCATTGACTCCCTAATTGCATGAGGCTAAGCACTGCCTTTCCCTGCATGAGACTAAGCATTGTCTCCTTTTCTAGCATAAGGCTAAGCACTGCCTCACTAATTGCTTAAGGCTAAGCACTGCCTTTCCATGCATGAGACAAGGAATTGTTTCCCTTTCTTGCATGAGCCTAAGCACTGCCTCCCTAATTGCACAAGGCTAAGCATAGTCTTTCCTTGCGTGAGACTAAATACTATCTCCACTATTCTACCTAAGACCTAGCACTATCTCTTTGGTCACCTAGGGCTAAGCACCGCCCTCATCTCATACAAGACTAAGCCTTATCTTGTCTCTTCCTCGCATATGACCAAGCATCATATCTTTGCATTTCATGGGCTGAAACATCGCCATTTTTTCCAAAGGCATCATAGTCCGAAGGTATCGTCCTCATTGCCGGGAGACACCATTCCATGGCTTGAGGATCTCTCAAAATTGCACACCATTATTCAAAGGCGTCATAGTCTAGAGCCACCATCCTCATGGCCTGAGAAAACTATTTCATAGCCCTCGAATCCCTTATCATACGCTTCATGTCCCAGGATGCCATGGTCTAAGGACATCATCCTTACCGTCTAAAGACAACCTTCATGGTCTAAAGGGAATTTGCATCACGTTTAAACTTTCGCAATAACCCATATATATATTCGCACGCACCGTGTTTTAAGTTCTGCAGGTAATCCAGGAGGTAATCGTTCTACAAACCGGAGCAATCTTCGCTCCGGTTTCCATTCATAACATTCACATCCTTCAATTGTTTCAAACCTAACCAACTACCAGTAATTGCCTACTTTTTACTCTGTGACCGTTTAGATTTCTGCCTCATGACACATCCGTGACGTTTTAAATTCACATTCATGACTTTTCATAAATTCATCTGATACTATCCTATCCAAAAGAACCCTTTCCGAAACATACGACCATTCTTATAACAACTCCATCGGTTTCGTTCACCGTTGGATCTAGAACTACACACGGCCTGATTTCCGTAATACCAAGGATATATAGGCAACTCAGGAGCCAGGGTTCGGCCTCCATTTTTTAAATCACATCATTCCCCACTCATTCGGCCAAAATCGGTCATCATTTGCTTTACCCGATAACTCTTTCATCATTCCTGGGTAAATAGGGGCAGCTATTAATACCCAATTTTGCCATCATATTTGTCAAATAGTTTATATACTTTAAGAATATTATTTTTTACATCATTATTTAGTTTACAAATTTTTCAAACTTTTTATAAATTTAAAATCGATTTTCTTACATTTAAATTACTTGAATATTTAATAATTATTCCTTTAAATTATTCTTTTGATGACCTAATCATCTACAATTATTATTTGCATCCGTAACAAATGTTTCAAATATTTTGTACTTTATTTTTATATAATTATATTGGTATTCTTAGGCTATTTGCACAATCTTGCAATAATAGCATATATTTTGCATTTTATTGCATTTGTCATTTTATTCAGGGTCAAAATAATTTTTTACATTTTTATAATCTTCTACTATTGTTTTAAATTATTAAGTTGCATAAATAGCATTTTGTATATTTTTGTGTAACTATTTTATTAAACTATTTCCCTTTAATCTCTTATTTAAAATCTGGCCCCATTTTGAGCTAATTTTCGGACCAAACAGACCCAAATCCATGGCCCAATTCTTTTAGCCCAAACCAAACGACACTTTTAATCCAACCCGGTCGTGACCCATTTATTCAACTCTCCCCTACTGTTCTTTTAATCCTAATCGTTGATCTTAGAGATCAACGACCCATAAACTATCTACCTCTTTTAATTGTCCAACCCCTCTAACCCTATTCCCCATTTCCCTAAAGACCGCCTCCCCCTTTCCCTCATACTCTCTCCTCTCTGAGAACCCTAGCCATAATACCCTCGAATCCCCTCCGAATTCGGCCCCAATATGGAGTCCTTTCATGATTCTCTTGTCGTATTCTGCTACTACTCAGGCGTTCTTGGTGTTACTTGATATTTACCTAATTTTGGTAAATGCTACCTTTCAAGACCGGCCTGATTTGACTCTAATTTTGTGAGGATCTGGCCGATGTTTCATCTACATATACTCTACAATGAACGAATCTTATACTTCCGACCAGATTCATGGCCATTGGACTCAATTAGGTTTTGAAATTTTGATTTCTCCTTTACCGGTTCTATTATTGATTGCATGAGATATTTTTCTTTCCTTATTTGTGTTTGATTGAATGTTTTCCATGTTTGTTTGTTCAATTTCTACCACTATATAAACCCCTCCCCAATTCCCCTCTAGGGACGGAAGTTATCACTGCTATTACACTCAATACCTCTCTCACCCGTTCATCTTCTCTGAAATACTTGGCTCTTTGGCCAGCTGAAAGCCAAGGCTATAATATTATCTACCTCTTCCAGTGCAAGAACTTCTCGGGGGCCTTACGAGGCTCTCGTGAACTCTGAAGCATCGAAGACCTGTGGTTCTTGCTACCAGTATTTTAAGCTCCTTATTATTCTGTTGCATGTCTAATTTTGCTACAGGTTAGTGCTTTTAACCTTTCCAATGTTAAATATTTTTCTTCTGCATACCCATATGTGTTTGAATCATGTGAGCATAATTTAGTTGTGAATCCCTGATATTGCACTGCTATGATATCGTTCAATACTCCCCTATTATTTTATATTTGGATAGCTGAATGCATTTTCGTACCTGTAATAGTTCATGTTTGTTCTTAGTTTGTGTTAGGCTAATATGTGTTCTTCACTATGGCTTGCACTTCTATGTTGGTTTTCTTTGTCCTCTTCTAGAATCAGTTTTGTACCTCTATATTTTTTCTAGGATCTGAACATGTTTTAGTTTTGAGTTTCAATGCATGCCTATCTTATGTGTTCTTTTAAATCTGACTGTCATGACTATCTGTTGTTAGTTATAGAATCCCATTCATGCCTTGCTTTGGATACTACTAAAACTCTATGAAAACCTCCTTCTACTTTGAATAAATCATTTAGTGCTGAGTCTTGTGATTAATCGATTATTCTTTGTATACTAGCCACCACTATATGGAATTCATGTTGTACTACTGCTTCCTTGCTATTTTTAATCGTGATCTTCAGCATCACCTAAGATTTTAGATAAACATCCCATTTTCCCTCTTATATATGTTAATGAGTAGCTAATCTACCCCTTTATGCGATAAGTTTCTGTACTCTGATCTATTCCCCATCATGTTAAGTTTTTCATGATATTGGCCAAGTTGTACCATGAGTATGTTGATATGCTATCTGGGACTTTATTATAACTGTCATACTAGAACTTTCATTGTACTAGACTAACATTTGAAATCCTTTAGGTTAATGCTCTATTCTTAATTTGTGTGGCATTGTGCACCCTTATATGTTGATCTTATAATCTCAGAAAACCCGATTCCCCTGACTCTCAATATGTTTCCTGTCAATGTTCTATCTCTTGCTAAGTGTTTGAACCAGTAATACCAACTTGTCCTCTAAGTCTTGTTGATTCTCTTAACTGGCATGTTTCATGTTTAATCAACTCTGCTATGTCTGCTTCTAAAGTACAAGTACACCTCTTCAATTTCTATCACTGAATCACTGTTCTCTTACTCTCATCTATTATCTATATTATTCTGAATCTATCGCTTTTGGCCGGTTGAAAGCCAAGGCTACCAAAACTCTCTCTATTGACCTCCTTAGTGTGAGCACTGCTCAGGGTCCATTTGAGACTCTTGTGAACTCTGACACACTAGGATCTGGGGTCCTTTGGCCACCCTCTTTACTGGTGGAACTTAAGCTGTCTCTGACACTTAGCTTGCCTCTCTTATTGTGTTTGTTGAATTTGTAAATGGGGTTGCAGAATTGATTTTTGTGTGATTCGATAATTTATTTGGGTCATGTGGTCAATTTGTGACCGTTTGGCCTGGCATGAGTTTCTTTGTGACTTTGGGCTGTGCCAATGGACATAGTCTCTTGTTTGAGATGTTTGGACCTGGGCATGCTATTTGTGGAAATTGAGCTTGTTGAAGGCCCATGCAACGCTGGGTTATCTTCATTTTGAGGCATGATCTTGGGCCTGTAGCCTTATTCACGTGTAATATTTATATTTATATTCTTTGGGCCTGTAATAACAAACAATTGGGGTGTTAGTGAAATTGGAAAAATGGGTATATTCTAATGTTTGCATAAAAGGGCAGAAAAAACATGCATATAGGATTTACATGACTTACTTGTTATTTTATTCAACATGCCATATATGTTATTTAGTTCCATGTACACTAGTAGAAACCATGCCTATAGTGAATCACACACTCAGCCTATTTTACTTCGCCTACTAATTTGCATTATTAGACAGCATGTCTATAGGAAATCAATGTCAACAACTGTTCGCTAAATTTACGTAACTACATCATATTCATTAGATACCATTCCTATAGGATTATTATTAACTTATGTCCTATTGATCCTCATGTAGATATCATGTCTATAGGATCTTAATTGATTAATTAGCTATTGTTATTGCTATTTCTATCATATTGATCGCCTAGCAAACATGCCGATATGGACAAAGTATTATAGAATAAGTTTCAATTACCAACTCTTAGAAATCCTGCCTATAGGATGTTGTTATTCTCCTAGAAACTATGCTAATAAAATCAAACGCGGGTAATTATTTCAAGCTTTCAAATGGCTTTATTGCCTCATTTAGAGATTATGCCTATAGGATTTGGAACACCTATGATCTGTAAATTCATTGTTCCAACATAATCAACACTGCATGTATGCTTGAAAAATGAAAATCACATAGGAGCATGTCTATAGGAATTAAGGACTTTAATTCGTCTTAATTTTGAAATTTGTCTACTGCTTATGATATGAACTTGCTCGCGTGCATTTGTTGCTTACATGTGGATGCCAGCTTGAGCCATTTATTGTCTTTATGCGCAGTCCTACTTCTTTTGAATGCCCCTTAGTTTTATCATTTTGAGCAGCCTAAGTAACGTCTAGAACCACCCAAATAGAGGTCCAATGCCTCCTGGATCATAGGCATGGGACGGGTAGTGCAGGCATAGGGTACGACTTAGAATTGAATTGGAGTGCCTTTAGGTAAACAACTTTAACATAGTAATTGGGTAGCAGGATATGATAGTTTGTGCCCGCTGAATAATATGAGCAACTCCTATCTAAAAGGAGTTGCGAAGTATTACTTATGTTTCACGGGGTGATCCTTTAGGCTAAAATACTTAGGACCCTTCCCCCCTCCTCCCCTTTCTTCATACACTTAGTCATCTAATACAATTCGTTATAGTTATATCCTTGTAGTCATCAAGATATGTACCCACTCTCGTTGTGCTATAATAAAACTCTCTGACCTTTTATCCTCTTTGTTTATTGGATCATTTCGCTTAATTGTAATCCACATAGTCTTAAGTTTGGTCAATATTCATAGTTGTGAACCTCGAAGAGTGGCTAACACCTTCTCCTTGAGGTAATTTGAGCCCTTACCCGATCTTTGGTGACGTTCACTAGTAAAATAGAGTTATTTGCACAATAGTTGCCCTAACTCACCTTAAAAATCATTAGGTGGCGACTCTTCTCTTTTAATACCTCCCTTAAAAGAGTTATCACACGTCGAAACCCGCTTTAGTGAGAAAACTGGGCGCGACACCACCCCAGTTATGGATGAGCCTGTGGGACAAGCTCAGGCACCACTCGTGCACATTGTGATTCAAAGCCTTCATGAGGCCTTAGCTCAGATGCTGACCGCGTGTACCAATCTTGCTCAGGTGGTCTTTGTTCCGGCCGCATCAGCCACTTCTGAGGCCGGGGGAGATGCTCAGACTCCCATCGTCCGCACACCACAGCAGGTGGTACATGGATTCCAGACACCGTGGGCACCACCAGCCAAGCCGGTTGACGTTGCTCAGGACTATATCATTCCTATCATGCCTGATGATGAGTTGCGTCGATTGGAGAGGTTTGGGAGACTCCAGCCCCTATCTTTTAGTGGTACCGAGTGAGATGATACACAGGGCTTCTTGGACAGGTGTCAGGGGATACTCCGTACAACATGTATTCTAGAGGCCAATGGTGTCTCGTTCACTACTTTGTAGTTATATGGGGTTGCCATCAGTTGGTGGGAGGCTTACGAGAGGTGTAGGCCGGTTGGCGCAGCACCCCTTACATGGTAGCAATTCTCCTGTCTATTCATGGAGACGTTCATGCCACAGTCCCACAGAGAGGAGCTACGCAGGCAGTTTGAGCAACTTCGTCAGGGTGATATGTTCGTGATGCAGTATGGGATAAGATTTTTAGAGTTGGCCCATCATTCTATCTGGTTGATTCCCCCAGATAGGGAGGGGGTCAGGAGGTTCATAGATGGCCTCACTTTTCAGCTGCAATTGCTTATGACTAGAGAGAGAGTGTCTGGTGCTACTTTTGATCAGGTTGTCGATATCGCTCGTCAGATTGAGATGGTTCGTAGCCAGGAGCGGGTCGAGAGGGAGACCAAGAGGCCTCGTGGACAGGGTGGATTTAGTGGTGTTCCTTTTGGGGGTCAGCTCTACCACGGTAGGGGTCATCCTTTCAGACATGCTCAGATGGCTCGCCTAGTTCACCATGGTGCATCATCTGGCCATGGTTCACATAGTTATCAGCATAGCCATTCATCTCTCGGTGCTCTACCAGCTCAGAGTTCGTCTCGTGCTTCATCGGGTTAGGGCTCGTCTATGCCAGGTCCTTCTACCAGTTATCCCGGTGCTTAGGGCTCCCTCCACTCCCCAGCACCAGCGCCAGGGAGTTGCTATGAGTGTGGAGAGTTTGGTAATATGAGGAGGCAGTGTCCCCACCTACTGGGAGGTCCAGCTCAGCAAAGGAGCCATTCTATGACATCAGCACCAGTTGCTTCACCACCCGGCCATCCAGCTCGGGGTGGAGCCCAGTTAGCTAGGGACTGCCCAAGATGGGGAGGCCGATCGGGGGCGGCCAGGCCCATTTCTATGCTCTTCCTGTCAGACCAAATTTTATTACTTTAGATGCTGTGATTACAGGTATTGTCTCAGTCTGCCATTGAGATGCCTCTATATTATATGACCCTGGTTCCACTTATTCATATGTGTCCTCGTATTTTGCTCATTATCTGGATATGCCCCATGAGTCTCTAGTTTCATTTGTTCATGTATCCACTCCAGTGGGAGATACTATCATTGTGGACCATATATATCGGTCATGTGTGGTGACTATTGGGAGTCTTGAGACTAGAGTGGATCTCTTGTTTCTTAGTATGGTCGATTTTGACGTGATTTTGGGTATGGATTGATTGTCTCCATGTCATGATGTTCTAGATTGTCACGCTGAGACTGTGACGTTGGCGATGCCGGGGTTGCCAAGGGTTGAGTGGAGCGGCTCTATAGACTATGTTCCCAGTAGAGTGATTTCACACTTGAAAGCTCAGTGGATGGTTGAGAAAGGTTGTCTATCTTATCTGGCCTTTGTGAGGGATGTTAGTGCAGAGGCCCCTACTATTGATTCTGTTCCGGTGGTGCGAGATTTCCCGGATGTGTTTCCTGCAGACCTGTCGGTCATGCCGCCCGACAGGGATATTGATTTCATTATTGATTTGGTGCCGGGCACTCAACCCATTTTTATTCCTCCGTACCGTATGGCACTTCCTGAGTTGAAGGAGCAACTTCAGAAACTTCTCGATAAGGGGTTTATTTGGCCTAGTGTGTTACCTTGGGGTGCACCAGTTCTATTTGTGAAGAAGAAGGATGGTACTATGAGAATGTGCATTGATTACAGGCAGTTGAACAAGGTCACAATCAAGAACAAGTACCCTTTGCCGTGTATTGATGATCTGTTTGACCAGCTTCAGGGAGCGATGGTATTCTCCAAGATTGATTTGAGGTCAGGGTATCACTTACTAAAGATTCGGGACTAAGATATTCTTAAGACAGCTTTCAAGACCCGATATGGCCATTATGAGTTCCTTGTAATGTCTTTCGAGTTGACCAACACCCCAGCAGTGTTCATGCATTTGATGAACAGTGTGTACCAGCCTTATCTTGACTCATTCGTTATCGTATTCATTGATGACATATTGGTGTACTCTCGTAGCTAGGAGAAGTATGCCCAGCATCTGAGGATTGTGATACAACGGTTGAGGGAGGAGAAGCTTTATGCAAAGTTCTCCAAGTGTGAGTTTTGGCTCAGTTCAGTGGCATTCTTAGGGCACGTGGTGTCCAGTGAGCGTATTCAGGTAGATCCAAAAAAGATAGAGGTGGTTCAGAGATAGCCCAGACCGTCCTCATCCACGGAGATTCAGAGTTTTCTCGGTTTGGCTGGTTATTACCGTCGTTTTGTGGAGGGCTTCTCATCTATTGCATTGCCCTTGACTAAATTAACCCAAAAGGGTGCTCCTTTCAGGTGGTCGGAGGAGTGCGAGGAGATCTTTCAGAAGCTCAAGAATGCTTTGACCACGGCTCCAGTTCTAGTTCTACCATCAGCTTCTGGTTCTTACACAGTGTATTGTAATGCCTCGCGGATCGGCATTAGGTGTGTTTTGATACAGGAGGGTATAGTGATTGCTTATGCTCCGCGCCAGTTGAAGCCCCATGAGAAGAACTATCTTGTCCACGACCTTGAGTTAGCAGCTATTGTTCAGGCCTTGAAGATTTGGCAGTACTATTTGTACGGGGTCCATTGTGAGATTTATACTGATCATTGGAGTTTTCAGCATATGTTCAAATAGAAGGATCTTAACTTTCATCAGCGGAGTTGGTTGGAGCTTCTTAAGGACTATGATATCACTATTTTGTATCATCCCGAGAAGGCCAATGTGGTGGCTGATGCCTTGAGTTGCCGGGCGGAGAGTTTGGGAAGCTTAGCATATTTTCCCGGAGCAAAGAGGCCATTGCCATTGGATGTTCAGGCCTTAGCTAGCCAGTTTGTTAGATTTGATATTTCTGAGCCGAGTTGTGTATTGGCTTGTGTGGTCTCTCGATCTTCTCTTTATGATAGTATCAGGGAGCGTCAGTATGATGATCCCCATCTACTTGTCCTTAAGGACATGGTCCAGCACAGTGATGTTAAGGAGGTCACTATTCGGGATGATGGTGCATTGAGGATATAGGGCAGGCTGTGTTTGCCCAATGTAGATGGCTTGCGTGAGTTTATTATCCAGGAGGCTCACAGTTTGCAGTATTCTATTCATCCGGGTGCTGCAAAAATATATTAGGACTTGAGACAGCATTACTGGTGGAGGAGGATGAAGAAGGACATAGTGGACTATGTAGCTCGGTATCTAAATTACCAGCAGGTGAAGTATGAGCATCGGCGACCAGGTGGGTTGCTTCAGAAGTTAGAGATTCCGGAGTGGAAATGGAAGCAGATCACTATGGATTTCGTTGTTGGACTTCCACGGACTCAGCGAAAGTTTGATGCAATTTGGGTGATTGTGGACCGGCTTACCAAGTCAGCTCATTTCATTCATGTGATGACTACCTATTCTTCCGAGCAGCTGGCTCGAGTGTATATCCGCGAGATCGTCAGGCTTCATGGCGTACCGGTATCTATCATCTCTGACTGGGTTACACAATTCACATCACGGTTCTGGAGGGTCGTGCAGCATGAGTTGGGTACTTGAGTAGTTGAGCACAGCTTTTCACTCTCAGACGGACGAACAGTCCGAGCGCACTATTCAGATATTAGAGGATATGCTTCATGCGTGTGTGATGGAGTTAGGAGGTTTGTGCGTTCAGTTCTTGCCTCTAGCAGAGTTTGCTTACAACAAAAATTATCAGTCGAGCATCCAGATGGCACCGTATGTGGTGTAGGTCTCTGGTAGGTTGGTTCGAGCCGGGCGAGACTAGATTATTGGGTACAGACTTGGTTCAGGATGTTCTGGAGAAGGTTAAGGTGATTCAGGATAGACTACGCACAACCCAGTCCAGACAGAAGAGTTATGCGGATAGGAAGGTTTGCGATGTTGCATTCATTGTTGGAGAGCGGGTCTTGCTCTGGGTGTCACCCATGAAGGGTATTATGAGGTTCGGAAAGAAAGGCAAGCTGAGCCCGAGGTTTATCGGTTCATTTGAGGTATTGCGACGTGTTGGGGAGGTTGCTTATGAGCTTGCCTTGCCTCCTAGTCTAGCAGGAGTTCATCTAGTGTTCCATGTTTCTATGCTCCGGAAGTATCACGACGATTCGTCTCACATGTTGGATTTCAGCTCAGTCCAGTTGGACAAGGATTTATCTTATGTTGAGGAGTCGGTGGCGATCTTAGATAGGCAGGTTCGCAAGCTGAGGTCATAGAATATTTCTTCTGTGAAGGTTCAGTGGAGGGGTCAGCCGGTCAAGGAAGCGACTTGGGAGACCGAGCAAGATATATGCAGCCGTTATCCTCATCTTTTCACCACTTCAGGTATGTCTCTATGCTTGTTCGAGGATGAACGATTGTTTTAAGAGGGGGAGGATGTAACGACCCGGCCGATCATTTTGAGAGTAATAGCCCCGATCCCCTATTTATTGCTTTTCCCGTATCTGTTTCTGCTTTTGTGACTTGTCGGGAGGTCTTGGTTTTGGTTTCTGAGTGTTTGGGGACATTTAGCAAGCGTTTGGCCATAGATTCCCAAATTTATTTTGAAAATTCTGATTTGGGTGAAGTTTGGTTTGAAGATGAAAATGTGTTTGGACATTAGTTTTCAAAACATATTTTCCAAATTTATTTTGGAAAAACATGAAACATGACTTATACCCATGAGGTCTAAAAACTATCACAAATACCCAACAATACCATTATCAATAACATTCATTATATTATCGCAAACCATAGTCCTGAACGTAAATAAATTTGATACAAAATTATCATTTTTATAATGAACTACATGATACACTATCACATGACCGAGAAGACGAAGCAACATTGTTATAAAATAATAAAAGATGGGCTCTTTTATAAAATACAAAAGTTTGGGCAATTTTTAAAAAATGTAATAGTGATATTTTGGCCCAAAAATTTGGGATTTGGCCAAAATGTAGGCAAAATCTATGGCTAAACATATGTTTTCCAAATAAAATCCAAATTTATTTTGGCAAAATATATGGCCAAATGGATCCTTAGTCCCTAAAACGGAAGCTCAAGTCTTGGGATTTTGACTGTAGTCGGAACTGTGTGAAAATGACTCCGGAATGGAGTTCTGTTGGTTCTGTTGGCTCTGTTGGGTAATTTTGGACTTAGGATTATGTCCGGACTGTGAATTCGAGGTCTGTATCAAATTTAGGCTTGATATGGCGAAAGTCAAATTTTTGAAAAGTTTGTCCGGGGGTTGACTTTTTGATATCGGGGTCAGATTCCGATTACGGAAGTTGGGGCAGGTCTGTAATGTTGAATATGACTTGTGTGCAAAATTTGAGGTCAATCGAACGTGGTTTGGTATGATTCGACATCGGTTGTAGAAATTTGAAGTTTCAAGTTCATTAAGTATGGATTGGAGGGTAATTCGTGTTTTTGTTGCTGTGTGACGTGTTTTGAGGGCTTGACTAAGTTCGTATGGTATTTTAGGACTTGTTGGTACATTTGGTTGAGGTCCCAGGGGCCTCGGGTATGTTTCGGATGCTTAACAGTTTGAAATTGGACTTAGGGAAATGGCCAAAGCCTTTTGATACCTAGTGGTTTCGCACCTGCGGTGGGGAGACCGCATATGCGTACTCTCACATGAGGATGAAGTAGCGCAGAAGCGGGAGTTGAGGAGATTGCCAGGGGTCGCAGGTGAGAGGGAATTTCTACATCTGCGAGCCCGCAGATGCGTTCGAAGCTCCGCAGATGCGGAGAGTGAGATGGATGTGAAGAGCGCAGAAGCGGACCTTTGTCCGCAGGTGCGACCACTTTCTCGCAGATGCAGACCCACTACCTTATGTCATTTCCGCACCTACGAGGGAATTTCTGCAGGTGCGACAGTGGGTCCGCAGATGCAGAGGAACTGGGCAGATGGGATTTCGAGGGTTTGATTCCCGTTTTGATTTTGGGACTTAGCTCGGTGTGAGACGACTTTTCGAGATTTCTTCAAGAAGATTGTTGGGGTAAGTGATTCTAATTCGGATTGGGCTATATTTCATGAATCTAATGTTATTTTCATCATCTAATTAGAGATTTGAGTTGTAAATTTGGGAGAAAATGGTAGAAACTTCATAGGCTATAAATTTGAGTTTTGGAAGGTGATTTGAGGTTGGGTTTGAGTAATTCTTGTATGGTTGGACTCGTGAGTGGATGAGTGTTTACATTTTGTGACTTTTTTCGGATTTAGAGTCGTGGGCCCGGGGGCCGGTTTGAGCCTATTTCGCATTTTGGCTTATAATTTCGTATTTTTCTTGTGGAATTGATTCTTTTAGTCTATATTAATTGTATTGTACTGCTTGTGGCTAGATTCGGGGCGTTTGAAGATTGATTCGAAGGGAAAAGGCATTTCAGGATAGGATTTTGCGCGGTTTAAGGTAAGTAACAGTTTTAAATCTAGTCCTTGGGGTATGAAACTGCAGATTTTAGTAGGATGTGATTATTTTGGAGGTGATGTACATGCTAGGTGACGGGCATGTGGGCATGCACCGTAGGGCCGATTGTGACTTGGTATGTCCCGTGAGACTGTAAAGTCGAATAGCCTATTGTTAATTACCTGTTCTCTCCGTCTTCTAGAAATTTGACTGTCATTCATGTTAGAAACCATGCTTAGGCCATATGATATCACTGTTAGGGACCTCAGCGGTCGGGTTCTTGCTGAATTAGCCGCTATTTGCTGTTTTATACTCAGTCACAGTTTTACTTGCATGTCATATCTCTAGTTCGTCTTGTTTTCTTGTTGATACTTGTTATTATCGTTTTTGGCTGATTTGTGTGATTTCTGAAAGTCCGAGAGGGATGGTGAGGTTAGTGACTAAGATAGGGTGTGAGTGTCGAGCTGTGAGCTATGTGAGGTATATGGATCGGGTTGCACGCCGCACCGAGCCTTATGGCTACTTATATGATTGGGTTGGGCTGCACGCCGCAACGATATAGCGCTTGGGCTGAAAGGAGACCCTCCGGAGTTTGCACACCCCCAGTGAATGTAGGTACCTATTGAGTGTGAGTAATGAGGGTTGAGAGCCAAGTGATTGAGATGTTGTGACGAGTTGAGTGACTGTTGCCCTGAGAGGCTGTACCTGTTTTTCATTTGTTGATATACTTAGTTGTTATCTGT
Source organism: Nicotiana otophora (assembly GCA_000715115.1). NCBI lineage: Eukaryota > Viridiplantae > Streptophyta > Magnoliopsida > Solanales > Solanaceae > Nicotiana > Nicotiana otophora. Next base: position 162,224 of record AWOL01S0019792.1, read on the forward strand.
CATCGTTGTGAAATTTCTGAAGGATTCTATATCCGGATTACCTGCACTTTAATTGTATAAAACTGATTTGATTTAAACTGCAAAATCTGAAAGCATGTCTATTCTTTGCTGGAATTATTAAAAATGAACTGTATTTGTATAGCTCGTCACTACCTTCTCAGTTCCTTATTTATTTTTATTACTTACTGGATTGGTTGTACTCACGCTACACCCTGCACTTCATGTACAGATCCAGGTGTTCCCGATCGTAGCGGGTGTTGATAATTGAGCACCTGATTCCGGAGACTATCGGGGTAACTGCATGGCGTTCGCAGGCCTTCGCTCTCCTTCATTATCTTATTCGCATTTCAGTTCTTATTCCTTAAATGTTGTATTAGATTGCTCCTGGTGTAGATGCTCATGTACTCAGTGACACCCCGATGTAAGGCTATTTTTTCGCACTTATATTTTGGATTTTATCCCGTTTTTATGAAAAACTCCGGTTATTTTAAATGTCTTAATTCTTTTCTGTTAAATGTTGAAAATGTTTTGGAAATTTCGGCTTGCCTAGTATCGCGATAGGCGCCATCACGACGGGTTAGGTTTTGGGTCGTGATAATTTTTGACCTCGATTTTTGATAAATGAAGGAAACCAGATCACCCAAAAACTATCAAACTCAACTTCAGCAGTCTCCCAACTTCAATTCTTGATCTGTTAACTATCCAAAACTCACCTTAGGCCTCGGGACCTCAACCAAATACACCAACAAGTCCTAAAACATCATACGAACTTAGTTGAAACCTAAAATCCCATAAAACAATGCTAAAACCACGAATCACACCCCAATTCAAGCTTAAGGAACTTAAGAATTTCCAACTTCTACATTCGATGCCGAAACCTATCAAATCAAGTACGATTGACTCACATTTTACACACAAGTCATAAATGACATAACGGATCTATGAAAATTTTCAGAACTGGATTCCGACCTCGATATCAAAATGTCAACTCCCCAATCAAACTTCCCAAAAAATCAACTTTCGCCATTTCAAACCAAATTTCACTACGAACTTCAAAAAAATAATTCTGGACACGCTCCTAAGTCCAAAATTATCATACAGAGCTATTGGAATCATCAAAACTCCATTCCGCAGTCGTTTATATATAAGTCGACATCCGATCACTATTTGAACTTAAGCTTTAAACCTTGGAACTAAGTGTTCCAATTCATTCTAAAACCTTACCGGACCCGAACCAATTACCCCGACAAGTCACACAATAACTGCAAAGCACAAATTGAGCAGTAAATGGGGGAATCGAATTGTAATACTCAAAACAACCGGACAGATCGTTACATTAAATATACCAGCAGGTCTAGAAAATAAACTGGAAAGAAGGAACAATTTAGTAGCACGGAAATGATCAAGCAAATAAAGAAAATACACAATAATTATGAGTAATCATTGGGAAGGACTTGAAGAAGATAATTTTTATGTAAGAAATAATTACACAAAACGTGTAAGGAGTAAAAGAAGAGAAAAAATGTTTCTGACGGTTATGATGGCAAATGACCATCCTATTCATAGCATGAAAATGAGTTTAGTTTCATGACAAGTGTCTTATTTGCCAAATTTCTTTCATGCAAGATGCCAAAATATCTCATGTAAAATGTCACTTGATTTAGTAAAATTATTTGTCAAATAATCTTTTAAATTAATGCCATATATAAAACAAATTGCCATGTACCTATTATTTAAAAGTATTTGACCACAAGGCTTCATGCAAGAAGCCACTTAAAAATAAATAGAATATTTATAAAATTAAAAAAATACGTGACTATTTAAATTTTGAAAATACTGCCGCAAAATAAAAAATGTTGCTTCTGTCATGAAAGACGAATTGAGTTAATCCTGATTTGGGTTCCAACAATTTGTACCTTTTCAAAACTATTCAATCACCACTAAATGTCTTTTGCCTTCTTTTTTTTTCTTTTTTATCTTTTTCTTTCCTCTTTATGTAGGTCTACTTATATGAAGATAGCTAACCTTAGATACTTTGTGCATTTGGTCAACAATATATATATAATTATAACATCTTTCCTGTATAAACACGTTTAAAATTTTGACACCCTAATCAACTAAAATATTTAATAGCATTAATCATAATTGTTATTTCTGAAAAAAAACAAAGAAATTGTTATTTGATTAGATTATCCTTTATCTCTCTTCAAACCTTTTCTTAAGATTGTAGACTTTGTTAGGAAATCTGATGGATAATTTATTTGAGAAGGATAGATTCATAAAAAATAACTAATGCATCTTATTCTTAAAGCAACACTTATTTTGGACCAATTGATTAGACAAAAAATGATACTTATTTGACGAGAAAATATATAAGTTTTCTCACTCTTTTAAATGTCGAACACCCTTTCTGAAAGCCCTAACATATGCTGACGGAGCCCTTCCAGGGGCGGATCTATGTAGGGACTTTGGGGGTGATACGACACCCGGACGCTCGAGTAAAATTCTATTTATGTATTGGTATTTTACTAGAAAATATGATATAGATTTTGAGTGGCACCCGATGGTAACAATTAAGTTGCCAAATTTCGTCAGGCAAGACTCTGGATTGAATCTCACTTAGTTCCAGCTTGTGTTCATTTCTCCTTGTGGTCCCAATTGCTCCTCTTTTTTAATTCCTTCTATTTTCTTCAATTTTGTATTTCTTCTCTCTTTGTACAACCTCATTATTATTATTACTATTTATTTAGAATGATATGTTTGCTTCCTTTTTCTCATTCTAGATCTTTAAATTTTATTTGAATGTAATTTTAATTATTTTTTTAATTAATCATCTAATGTTATAGTTTTCTTGATTGTTTTAAAAGTGATGGCATTAATAAATGCAATACTATCTAGCTATATGTAGGTTGATTAGATATATTTGCTAACTTAAATTTTATTTATGTTTTTTAATCAGAATAAATAGAATTTGTATTGAGAGGATTAGATCGAATTGGACAGTTGTTTTGGTGTTCACATATTTATTTATGTACTAAAAATCTAGTAAACTGATTGAATTATTTCATAATGGATCGGATTGAACCAAACCGAACTAATTTAAAATGGGTTAAACCGGCAGAATGTACACCCTAATTCAATCTCTTTCGCTAGTGATAGATTTGTATTAAAAATAATAGCACCCGTTGTCATCAAATCCTGGATCCGCCTCTGCATGTATCGTGGGGTTAGCGTTACAATATTTTAACCTCATTGAGGTTTTAAGCTATGCGTGTCAAAGGTAAATATAAGATTTAAGTCGAAAAGCTAATTTTTGTAACGGAAAAATAAATAGCATCACGTTCTATCCGAAAGATAGGAAGTTTTATTTGCCATTTTTATTGACTTGCTGATATTCCGCTGTTCTCAAAGACGAGAAGTTAAGAATAACAAGATCAGGATAAATAAGAATGGAAGCTACTGTAAAATTCAGTCTTTTTTCCTTCTCACATAAACATCTTATATCCTAAGACCACTCCAAATAATGATACATATAATACGTATCATTTACATTATTATATTGTTCTAAATCAAAACCACCTTTCCTCACCTCCCATTTACAGTTAGTTAGAACATTTGGATTTCCTGAACCTTTGACACAGGTATATGGGTCGTTAAACACATCAAATTTTTTCTCCTTTAAACCGCACCAAAAATGACAAAAGAATAAAGTTTTATTGAGAAATGTCTCGCAAAATGACCAATTAAAGTCTTGATTTTTAGTAAGATTATGGTAGCCGAGGTCATTATCCTTCGACGCGCAATGAATTTCCAGTTTTGAGGAATGAGAAGGAAGTTTGTTGATAATATGTACCACGTACTTCGAGGAAAAGATGCATTTTTTTGCTATTGAAAGGTCAAGGGGCGTGATCAGTAACAAGAAGAAAATATTAATCAAGGAAAAAGCCATAATGAGAAATTAAATATTGAAAAGGTAAGTGAAGATCTGAAATTTTATACATCAAAGTTTTAGTTTAGTCAGGTTCACAAAACTTGATTTGGATTCAAATAATTTGTACTTATTCTGATACGATTAAATCAATATTAAAGTTCCTTGCCTTTTATCTTTAGAGATAATCCACAATTAACTTGTCTCAAAGTTTCAGCAGCACATTTAAAATTTGTGGGATAAGAAACCTATCACCCCTGTTTTGATGGAAAAAAGTGCAAAATATTTGCGGGAATACTTGTCAACCTTGAAGTTCTTTCCATGGGACAAGCGGAAACAAAAATTTAAGATCATCCAATTTGAAGGTTGTACTTTACCCTGAAAAGTGTATCTCGTAGCTGGCTGAAGGCCAAGTCGTTGAAACATCTGCTCTAGACCCTCATTTTTCTAAGGGATCTTTACACAAATAGTCCTTCCAAAGTTTGCCGATAACATGTACGTAAAATCTTCCGGTTATGAAACATGATTTTGCTGTTGAAAGGTCAATTGGAGTTAATAACAATAAGAAGAAGAAAATGTTGATCAAGTAAAGAGTCATTTCGAAGAAAAAAAAGGGATTTTTCGAAGGAATTTGGGTTGTGGAATTTTATATAGTATATAGGAAAAATTGAGTTTAATCAACTCTTACAATAAATTGATTTGGAATACAACAGTTTATTCCTTTCTAAAAGCATTAAATCACACACACTCTCGGCGCACGTTAGGTGAATAGCTAACCTGCGCCATCGCCGGAAATGGGGGGAAGAGGAATAGCGAAGAAGAACACCAGCAAAACGTCAATAGTAGAAAGGGAATTAACGGACATCATCACACGCGAGCAAGGGAAACGAACTACTAAAGCAAAAGAGAAAATGCAAGAGAAAGATCTGGACCAAGACAGCGATAGCGACCCAAACTAGCCAGATCTGGGCAGTGATCGAGTCAAAATGGGCAGTGATCGAGTCAAAATGGTAACGCCGGTGACTTCTAGCAATCAATTGACACCTGTGGTGAACTCTGTGAAAGGAATTGCTAAAGCACTGATTACAAGTGAGCAGCCAAGCTCTAGCAAAGCGTAGACCAATGGAACAGTACATGCAAGCCCATCTAAGGAACAGAGAAATACAAAGCTCGATAACCAGAAGAAAATCCAGAAAAAAAAATAGAACCAACTGTGGAGACGAGAAGATCATGGGCAGGCTATTCTAGGAGAACAAATTGGCAGGAAATGGTATGAATCTAACCTACATACCCCTAGTGATGAAAGATGGTAAAGTAGTGGTACAATTGATGGAAGAGGACATCGAAGAAGAGAACCAGAAGTGGAACCGAGCAGTTATACTCTATGTGTTGGGGAATACACCATCAATTGTGGCTATTGAGAGATTCATAGCTAATCAATGGATTAATATGCATAAACCTAAGGTACTTTTCCATAATGATGGGTATTCCATAGTACTGCTAAATAATAGTGAATAGAGGGAGGATGTGATGCTGAATGGTCCATATACAATTAATAGCAAACCAATTAAAATTAGACTATGGTCGGAAAATTTTGATTTCAATGAAGAAGTGCTAAAAACCATTCCCATATGGGTCAAGTTCCCAAAACTGCCACTCAACTATTGGAGCAAACAGGCCCTAAGTAAAATTAAAAGTAGTTTGGAAAAGCCATTGTATGTTGATGCTTGTACCACAGTGGCTGAAAGAGTCTCATATGCTAGGGTCTTGATTGAAATGGATGTCACAAGATCACTCTGCTAGAGAAGATTAAACTGTATGATCCTAGAGGCAAGGTGATTGAACAGATGGTTCAATTTGATTGGAAATCACAGTACTGCCAAACATGCTTCCAATTAGGCCATTCATGCAGGGATCAAAAGAAGTAGAAACATGAAGGAGTGATATAGAAAAGTATGGAAATAAATCAGAAGCAGGAATAGAAAAAAGTCAGAACTCTTGAGCCTGCTGTAGATAAAATTGATGCTCAAGGTAGATTCCTTGATCAGTTGGAGGCAGCAGAAAATGTACAGCTAAATCAGCAGGAAGATGAACCACAGTGGCAAATTTCTCGAGGAAAATCTGCTACAAAGAAGAATGCAGAAGTTACAAAAGAGAATGAAGTGGACATTGGCAATGCTTTCAAAGCACTAGTTGATACAGCACAAAAGATAGTTCAACTATCTGAAGCCCAAGGTGTGAGGGAGAAGCAGAATAAGAAGGATAGGGAAGGAGTTGCACAACAAATATCCATATCATGATAAACATTATAGCATGGAATATTAGGGGTTTGAATAAAGTTTATAAGCAAAAAGAACTAAAAAAACATTGAAGAACAAATAAAGTGGTACGTGTGGCCAATATAGAACATAGAATGAAGAGAAGCAATACAGATTCAATACTAAAGAAGACTTTTAACAACTGGAAATGGGTTGACAACTACAATGAAGCTCCAGGTGATAGAATATGGGTAGCATAGGATCCAACTCAGGTGGATTATTTGATGACCAGAACTCAAGAGCAATTTATAATGGGGAAGGTAACTATGATTCAGCATAGAACCAATTTTAATTATTGTGCAGTCTATGGTAAACACACAATTCAAGATAGAAAAAGCTTATGGGAGGAATTGAGGATGACAGTGCATGGAATAAACAGTCCTTGCCTCATAATAGGTGGCTTCAATGCTATCCTGACTAGTGAGGAAATGATTAATGGCAACCCTGTGCAAGAGATAGAGATAAGGAATTTCAAGAATTTCCTAATGGATGCAGGATTAGATGAGCTGAAAACTGTGGGAAGGCAATACACATGGTCTAATAACCACGTCCATAGTAGAATTGATAGAATCCTGGCAAATGCAGAATGAATACAACAATGGCCTCACATGGAGGGAATCATTATGAATCCAGATTTTTCTGATCATTATCCTCTCAGTGTGGGGTTTGACATCACTAATCAAGCAGGCATGAGACCTTTCAAATTTCTCAACTGCTTGGCAAGCCTAAGTGAGTTTGATGCAACTGTAAAGCAAATCTGGAGGATCAGCAAAAGAGGACTTGCCATGCTATCTGTATGGAATAAGCTCAAAACACTGAATGGGGGCCTGAAACAACTGAACAAATAAGAGTTTAGTGGAATAGGGAGCAAGATACAAGCAGCAAGGGGGAGGTTATAAAGTATACAAGACCAAATGAATATCCCAGGTCAAAATGCTGAGACAGTAGCCCTTGAAAAAGCTACAAAATTAGAATTGGAGAAATGGTTGATGGTTGAGGAGAGTGTTCTGAAACACAACTCTAGAATACAGTGGCTTAAACTTGGAGATTCCACTATAACATACTACCATGCTTGCATGAAAAATAGACAAGCAAGGAATAGTATTGGCAGATTAATCCCTAGCACAGGCAAATCCTACAAAGTCTAACTGAAGTGGAGGAAGAAATTTTAAGCTTCTATAGGGGTCTGCTTGCTACTGCAACAACACAACTACTAGTTGTTAACCTAGAGATCATGCAGAATGGCCATATATTAAACAGAAGGCAACAATTGCAGCTTATAAGACCAGTTACCAGAGAGGAAGTGAAACAAGCTATAATAGACATTGATGATAACAAGGCACCAGGGTGTGATGGATACAACTCTTTATTCTTTAAGAAAACATGGCACATACTGGGTGAGGAAGTGACTGCAGCAGTTATAGAGTTCTTTGAAGGTGCAGATATGTGCAAAGCTATCAACTGCATAACAATTACCTTGATACCAAAGGTTCATAATCCAACAAACATTAAGGAATTCAGGGCAATTTCATGTTGTACATTCCTTTACAAGATAATTTCAAAAGTACTCACAGCAAGACTGCATGATGCGATGACAGAATTGATAGACAATTACTAAGCTGCCTTTGTACCTGGAAGACTGATTACAGACAACATCATTATGAGCCATGAACTGGTCAAAGGATATGGAAGGAAGAATATTTCTCCTAGATGTATGCTCAAAATAGATATGCAGAAGGCATACGACTCTGTGGAATGGGTGTACATTAAACAAGTGATGAAACTATTGAGTTTCCCTGAAGTATTTGTGAAGTGGATAATGGCATGTATCAGAACTGTGTCCTATTCTGTGCTAATCAATGGTAAGCCTTCTGTACCATTTAAGGCAAGGAAAGGGTGAAGGCAGGGAGATCCACTATCCTATTCTTATTTGTATTAGCAACGGAGTACATAAGTAGAACACTGAAGACACTGAAGGTCAATAAACAATTTAGATTCCATCCAAGGTGTGCCAAACTCAATCTACTTCAGCTGGGATTTGCAGATGATTTACTTTTATTCTGTAGAGGAGACATTCAATCAGTCAAGATACTACACCAGCACTTCCAAATGTTCTCAGCAACCTCAGGCCTAATTGCTAATCCGAACAAAAGCTGCATTTATTTTGGAGGTATGAATAATCTGCTTCAGCAGCAAATTATGGACATACTAGGCTACACAAAAGGTGAACTACCTTTCAGATATCTGGGTGTCCCATTGAGCACTAAGAAGCTGTCTGCTATCCAATGTGAGCCTTTAATAGAGAGAATGTTAAGCAGGATTCAAAATTGGACAACAAAGTTTCTATCATATGCAGGAAGAGCAGTACTAGTAAATAGTGTGCTATTTGCTATACAAACAATCTGGGCTGAGATCTTCATTTTGCCCAAGAAAATTATCCACTTTATAGAAGCAATCTGTAGGAGGTTCTTATGGATAGGAAATGTTGAACCAACAAAGAAGGCTTTGATAGCCTGGGACAAATTATGTGCACCAAAGGTAGCTGAGGGGATTATATTTTATCAATATGGAGATGTGCAACAAAGCAGCCATATGCAAGCTACTATAGAGTATTTGCACAAGAAAGGAGAAGTTGTGGGTACAATGGATATATACTTACTACAAAGGGAAACACGGTCTAGACTACAGAACAAAAGAATGCATCATGGGTCATACAAAAGATATTCAAAGCAAGAAACTACTTTGCGAATGCAGGGTTCTCAGAAGAAGATGTCCAGGAGATGGAGAAATGCTCCGTTAAACAAATATACAAAGCCATGCAAGGAGAATTTCCAAAGATGACATGGAGGAAATTAGTATGCAATAATCAGGGACAGCCTAAGTGGATATTCATACTAAGGTTGGCAATTCAGCAAAGACTTGCTACTAAAGAAAGGCTAGCAGGATGGGGTATAATTGCAAAACAAACATGCTCATTATGCAACAAAGAAAATGAGACAGTGCAGCACCTATTCTTTGACTGTGAGATATCAGAAGAGATATGGCAATGACTACTGGAATGGCAAGGTATACAAAGAACAAAGAAAGCTTGGCAGGAGGAAGTGACATGACTGGAACAGGTGAGCAAAGAAAAGAGTGCAGGTGCAACAGTATGTAGGATGACTCTAACAGCTGCAGTCTACCACATTTGGCAAGAAAGGAACAATGTGATCTTTCAGAAGAAGAGGAGAACAAGCAATGCTATACTACGGTTGATCATTCAGGAAATACATGTCAGGGTTGCCAATGTACCTCGTTTAGATAGAGCAATGGCTAATTTGAATTGGTATCCTGAAGTAAACTAGAGCATGAAGTAGCAGTTAAGCAATAGAAGTAATGGTGATAGGTAACTCCTAGCTGGGGCTTCATGTCCAGTAGGAGGTATGTTAGAGCTTTTTGTAGTAGATTGTAAGAATTGTAAATATTGTTACTTGGTAAATAAAATACTTTAATTACCAAAAAAAACCATTAAATCACTATTAAATGTCCCTAGCATTTTTCTTCTCTTTATATTACTGTAGTTATGTGAAGATTTTTTCTTTGGTTGAACAGAAAAATATTATATATAGCTAATATGAATCATTACAAAAGTAGATGTCATTAATAGCCCTTTTGTTCATCTTTTATTTCTTTTCATACTTTTTGGATCAATTATTTGAGCAGGGGTATATTTGGAAAAACAATTTTTGGTTTCTTAAAGAGAAACTCATTTTAGACCAAATTGACTTGGCCTAAAGATACTTTTTTGGACCGAGGAGAGTATATAAGCTTTCTCACAACGTAATTAATCGAGGCACTAGCTTTATGACACTTGTACCCAATTGAAGTTTCAAGGTGCGTGTTGAGGTAAATGCCAAAAGTCAATATAAGATTCAAGTCAATAAAACTGAATTCTACAATGAGAAATGAATAGCATCATATCCTATCTGAAAAAATGAAGTTAAGAATAACATGATCAGGATAATAAAAAAGAAAGAAAGCCATTATAAGTTATAAAACTCAATCTATTTCATTCTTTATCACTTAAACAAGAAGACAAACATCCTTTGAGTTAAAATAGCGTTGTTACGGTATTCAAAGTGAGTGAAGAACTAACCTCTACAAATATTTTCCTCTAATTAAGCGCATTTTTCCGAATGTTTTACATGAAATGATGTTAAGACTTTAATTATCGACTAGTGCTCGTGGGGACAAAACTTTTGCAAGTATCACCATATTATCTATGATTGTATTTTTGCTTATACAATTTTTACGAGATAGTTTTATAAAATATCAAAGGAGTTCGGGTTATTTTTAGGTAGGTATCCGCACTACAAAAAATTCTAATGTTGAGATTATGATTGAGTTTTCCTGAAAATATTTTATGGTGTTGGACTTCCACGGACCCAGAAGAAGTTCGACACGGTATAGGTCATTGTGGACATGTTGACCAAGTCGGCACATTTCATTCTACTGGTAGTTACCTATTTTTCAGAGCGGTTAGCTGAGATCTACATCCACGAGATCGTTCGTCTTCACGTTGTGCCCGTGTTTATCATTTCTGATCAAGGTACGCAGTTCACCTCGCACTTCTGGAGTGTCGTACAGCATGAGTTGGGCACGCGGGTTGAGTTGAGTACAACATTTCACCCGAGACGAACGGGCAGTCCGAGCGCACTAGTTAGATATTGGAGGATATGCTTCGCGCTTGTGCTATGGATTTCGCGGGTTCTTGGGATAAGTTCTTGCCGCTTGCGGAATTTGCCTACAACAACAACTATGAGTCAAGTATTCAAACTCCCTATGAGGCATTATACGGGAGGCGAAGCTGTTCGCCAGTTGTATGGTTCGAGCCAGAGAGGCTCGATTGTTGGGCATCGATTTGGCACAGGATGCCTTAGATAAGGTCAAGATTATTCAGGATCGACTTCGCATCGCTCAATCTAGGCAGAAGAGTTGTGTCAACTATAGAATTCGTGATGTTGCATTCATGGTTAGATAGAGGGTATTGCTCTGTGTTTCACTCATGAAAGGTGTGATGAGGTTCGGGAAGAAGGGCAAGTTGAGCCCTAGGTATATTGGACCCTTTGAGATTCTTGAAAGAGTGGGTGAGGTGGCCTACAAGCTCGCATTGCCACCTAGTTTATCAGCAGTCCATCCAGTGTTCCATGTATCTATGCTCTGGAACTATCACGATGATCCGTCTCATGTGTTAGATTTCAATTCAGTCCAATTGAACAAGGATTTGACCTATGAGGAGGAACCGGTGACTATTTTAGCTCGGCAGGTCCAACAGTTGAAATCTAAGAGTTATCCTTCAGTTCGAGTGCAGTGAAGAGGTAAGACAATCAAGGCAGCAACGTAGGAGTCCGAGTCAGACATGCGGAGTAGATATTCATACTTTTTCACCAGTCCATGTACCTTTCTATGTCCGTTCGAGGACGAACATTTGTTTTAGAAGTGGAGAATGTGATGACACGATAGGCCATTTATAGTTTTACCCTTCATTTTTATTTTCCGAGACCTCGAATAACTCCGTTTAGCCTTCCTCAATTTATGTGCGCATTCGGTTTCCTTTTTCCTGAAAGTTTTTATGAGAAAATTTATGAAAATGTTAAATCGTGCCTTAAAACTCATTTGAGTTGACTGTGATCAACGTTTTGTGTAAACGGACCCGGATCAGTATTTTGATGTCGTGGTTGGTCCGTATTGTGATTTGGGACTTGGGCATATGCCCAGAATCGAATTCGGAAGTCTCCAACTTGATTAAACGTAGTTTGTTGAAAACTAGTAATTTAAATGTTCAAAGGATTCCTAAGTTTGACCGTAGGTTGACTTCATTTCTACTGGGTTCGAATTTCATTATCGGAACTTGGTATAGATTCATTTCAATATTTATGACTTGTCTGAAAATTTTGGTGCAAAATAGAATTTATTTGACGCGATTCGGACGTCCGGTTGTAAAATTGCATGTTCTTAAGTTTCATTGAAAATTTTATTCGTTTTGGTATCTGATTCGTGGTTTTAGGTGTTATTTTGGTATTTTGATCACGCAAGCGAGTTCGTATGATATTTTTGGACTTGTGAGTGTGTTTGGTTTAAAGCCCCGAGGGCTCAGGTGAGTTTCGGATGCGTTTCGGAGAGTTCATAGGAGCTCAGATTTTTGTGGGTGCTCAGATCTCGCATTTGTGAGACATTAGTTGCATTTGCGACTACCACATTTGCGAGCTTCATGCTCGCATTTGCAAAGAGCACAGTGGCCTGAAGATTTCGTATTGCGAACTCCCTATCGCATTTGCGATGATGTCCTGGCCTAGGTGTTGGTCACAATTGTGATCACTGAGTCTCTTTTGTGGAGGGTCCTTATTCGCAAATGCGAACAAATCATCACATTTGCGATGACAGCAAATGTAACGACCCGGCCGGTCATTTTGACTATTACAGTCCCGTTCCCTAAATTTACTATTCAAATTATGAATTACAGTTGTTATTTGGCTTGCTGGGGTAATTGGTTTGGGTTCGGTGAGGTTTTGAAATGATTTGGAGCGCTTAGTTCCAAGGTTTAGAATTTAAGTTGCAAAAGGTTGACCGGATATTAACTTATGTGTCACGGCCCTAGAGAAATTTTGCTAAGGAAATTAAGGTTTGGTGGTGCCGAGGTAGACCAATTAGTACAAATATTATAGAAATGCACTGATGTGTAAAGAAATATTTTGTCGGAAAAAGGTCATTTCTGCGACCACTATGCAGTCACAGAATCACTCTGCAGACCGCATAATGGTCGCAAAGTGGATTAGGAGATGGGCAAGATTTGAGGAAAATCTGCAGTGCACTATGCGACCATAGACCTGTTTTGCGGTGCATTATGCGACCGCAGAACAAGTATGCAGGCCGCATAATGACCGCAGACCGGGTCAGTAATGCCCAGCTCTGGAGGCCAAATTATGCGGCGGATATGCGGACCACATACCTGTTATGCGATTGCATAACTGCGTCGGAGCTTCCATTCTTTCTATTTTTTGACCCAACCCAACCCAACTTCGATTTATAGCCCTTGAAGCTCATTTTTTAGCTAAAATCTTATTTTAGAGAGAGGTGAGAGCATTTTAGAGAGATAAAGTGAAGACTTAGTCATTTATCCATCAATTCTTGTTCACGGTTTGAAGATTTCACAAGGATCTTGCTAGGGCTTCAAAGAGGTAAGAATTTCTTTCCTCAATCCTTCAATTTCGGGTTTGGAGTAAAAATAGGTGATTTATAGTATGATTCTTCGGTGTAAGAGTATTATGTATACATACCAATAAGGTTGTGAAAAGATTGTTAAGTTCAAATAGGTAAGGATTGGATTAAAAATGGTAAAACTCTTCATAGGATTTAATTGAAGATTTGAGGGTCGAGTTGATATCGGATTTTGGTGAAATTTATATGGTTGGACTCGTGGTTGGAGGAGCGTTCATATTCTATAACTTTTATCGGATTCCGATATGCGGGCTCCACGGGCGATTTTTGAGTTAATTTCCGATTTTATTGGAAAAATTAGTATCTCCTTATGGAATTAATTACAATAATTGGTATTGACTGAATCGAATTAATTGTGGCTAGATACGAGGCATTCAGAGACCAATTCTCGTGGAAAGGGCATAGCGGAATAAAGAATTACACGGGTTGAGGTAAGTAACAATTATAAATCTGGTCCTGAGGGTATGAAACCCCGGATTTTGGTATCATGTGATTATTTTGGAGGTGGCGCACATGCTAGGTGACGGGCGTGTGGGATGTACCGAGGGGATTGAAACTTGGTCCGCCCCGGAAAACTGTAAAGTTGAGTAATTTATTGTTAGCTATATGATCTCTATGTGTTGAAGAAATTTGACTATAAATCATGTTAGGAATCATGCTTAGGCTATGTTATAGTACTGTTGAGACCCGTAGAGGTCGCGTACTTGTTAAATTGTTTGCTAATTGTTGTCTTGTACTCAGTCATGATTTTTCTTACGTATTATACCTCAGTCTTTCTGAATATTTGTTGATATACTATGTTATCTTTGTTTGGGCTGGTCTTTGTGATTTCTGAGAGCCCGAGGCACTTGAGAGGTTGAGGACTGAGTAAGGCCAAGTGCCTATCGGTAAGGTAAGGATATTATGGCACGTGAGTTGTCCGTGCAGGATATTATAGGACGTGAGTTGTCCGTGCAGATTATGGCGCTTGGGCTGTAGGAGCCCCTCCGGAGTCTGTACACACCCCTAGTGAGCGTGAGTACCCATTGAGTGTGAGTATTGAGGGCTGAAAGCCGAGTGGTTGAGTTGTTGTGATGAGCTGAGCGACTGTTGCCTAAGAGACTGTACTTGTTTTTCATTTGTTGTTGCACTTGGTTGCTATCTGTCATTGTTGTGAAATCTCTGAAAGAATTTATATCTGGATTACTTGAAATTGAACTGTATAAAATTGATTTGACTTAAATTGCTGGATTTGAAAGCATGTCTATTCTTTGCTGGAACTACTGAAAGTGAACTATGACTGTGTAGCTCGTTATTTTCTTCAGTTCCTTAGTTATTATTGTTACTTGCTGAGTTGGTTGTACTCATACTACACCCTACACTTCGTGTGTAGATCTAGTGTTCCTGAACATAGCGGGTGTTGATCATTTCGCACAGTTAATTTTTAGGAGATTTTGAGGTAGTTGCCGTGTTCCGCAGATCTTGTCTTTCCTTCTCTATCTCCTTGTTTACTGTATTTGGTATCAGACTATTATAGACCGTATTTTTCAGACTTGTACTCATATTAGATGCTCATACACTCAGTGACACCAGGTTTTGGGAGAGTTGTATCAGAAATTGCTAGATCTTTGGTATTGTATTAAACATTACGTTTTTAAATTTAAAGAAAATCGTGGGTTATTGATGTTGTCGGCTTGCCTAGTAATGAGATAGGCGCTATCACGACATATTAGGATTTTGGGTCGTGACAGCAAAGGTTTGGGATTCCTCGCATTTGCGGGGTTCGTATTTGTGAACCGCAGGTCGCAATTGCGACATCTACGCCTGGACAAACTGCTAAGAATGCAGGATTTAGCTTATTTTCCAAAAACTCTCAACCCTAAACACTATAGAGGCGATTTTTCCAATAGATTTTCTTTCTAAATTCATTGGTAAGTGACTTTAATCTATTTTTTTTCAATTACTCGTTACATTTCATAAGTTGTCAACATCAAATCTAGGATTTTCATGGTAGAAATTAGGGATTTTTATAAATTTGGGATTTAGACCTCGAATTGAGGTCAAATTTCGAAACTAATTACATAACCGGGCTCGGGGTGAATGGATAATTGAGTTTTGGTCCGAACCTCGAGTTTTGACCAAGCAGGCCAGGGATTGACTTTTGTTGACTTTTTGGAAAAAGAGTAAAGATCTTAACTTTATGTATTGTAATTGATTTCACTAGCATTGTTTGATGTTATTGAGCCAATTTTGATTAGATTTTATTAGTTTGGAGGCGGATTTTAAAGAAAAGGCCCCAGTTGAACTTTTATTTGATTGCGGAGCAAGGTAAGTATCGTGGTTAACCTTGACTTGAGGGATTAGGACTTCTTTGCCTATTTTCTACGTGATTAACGCGTGGGTACAATGTATATGTGAGGTGACGAGTATTTATGCATTGTTGTTGGGATAAAGCATGCGAGTGGAACTTGTTTCCTTGTGATTTGTTGCCTTTTTAATTATGATATCCATGCTTAGGTTAGATTATTACTTATTTGATCATTCCTTCCATAATTATTGCTTAGATAGTAATTGTTGAGTATTTTGGAAGTTAAAGTTTCGTATCTTGGCATTATATTTGACGTAAAGCACATTCTCCGTATTATTTATCTCTCAAATTTATATGATCTTTACTACACAATAAGGAAGAGTGTTAAGGCACGAAGGGTGATGCATAGTACTAATCTCATGTATTGATTAATACATAGTAAGAAAGAGAATTAAATCATAAAGGGTGATGTCGTGCCATTTATATCATTTATTCATTGTTACATGGTGAGATCGAGAGTAAAAGCACGAAGGGTGATGCATAGTACTAATCTCATGTATTGATTAATACATAGTAAGAAAGAGAATTAAATCATAAAGGGTGATGTCGTGCCATTTATATCATTTATTCATTGTTACATGGTGAGATCGAGAGTAAAAGCACGAAGGGTGATGCCGTGCCATTTTATTTTACTTATGTCATCATTTCATGATAAGGATGAGAGTAAAAGAACGAAGAGTGATGCCCTGCTATCCTTATACCATTCGTTTATCTGTCTTCATTGGTTGACGATTTATTTGGCTATCACGTGATGTCTTACCTATCGTAGTTATCGTATCTTTTCCCCCTTTCGCATGTCCCCTCCCAATTATACATTGTTGATCCCTGTTTTTGTTGCTGTTTTGTATCTATATATATATGTTTGTACATGTTTAATTACGTTGGTATCCTGTCATAGCCTCGTCACTACCTCGTCGAGGTTAGGCTCGACGCTTACGGAGTACATTGGACCGGTTGTACTTATACTATACTTTTGCACTTCTTGTGCAAATTTTGGTGTTGGTCCCAGCGGTGCGTGAGGTGCGTCAGCTCGGATCATTGCATACGGAGACTTGAGGTAGATCTGCTGGCATCCGCAGACTTTGGAGTCCCCTTCCGGTTCGCTCTTTTATTGTTCATTTCTTTCGAAACTGTTGTATTTATTTCAGACTCTGTTTGTAGAACTTATAGTCGCTCGTGTACTTGTGACTCCGGATCTTTGGGAGTAGATATTATTACATGACTTATGCTGGTGGTGTATTAGATTGAATTCCTATCTCTCGTTATTTGTCATCATTTTGTTTATACTGTTAAAAGTTTGCTATTTAATTATCTCACTTCGGCTTGCCTAGCAAGTGAATGTTTGGCGCCATCACGACTCCGAAGTTGGGATTCCGGGTCGTGACATTTGGATAATTAGCAAGTTGGAGATTTGTGTTCTTGTAGAAGTAAAATGCATAACCGAGAAAGAAAATAATGTAATATGAATTCATATGGTGTCTTTCTTTGCTTATTTAATCTCTTGGCCGAATTTGATTTTTGGAATAATGTTAGATTGTTGAAGGAAAAAAAATAATTTTCTTTTTGGGTGATTCTTTAAAATGCAGTTTCTGCAACAATTTTATATTTTGCGCTACAACTGAGATTCAAAAATTTTAGCAAACTCTATAGGATCATTTCATATAAAAAGATAAATTTTGTTCGCTTATATAAATTAGCCAGATAGGTCCAACAAATCACCGAATATTCACTTTTCCAAATATTTAACTATCATCCCATAAGTACATTGATTGTTGTTATAATTAAATTGGATCTTGGATTAGATTTGCATGATTTAATCGTAATATACGTGTTACTCCATGTAAATCTCGATTTACTGTTTTAATTCATTTGATGTTCTAAAATCACCTGTTTGATTGATATTATGTGTTGGGGTATGACCTAAATTTTAGTCCATTTTGACCAGTCCAAGTAATTTTTGAGCGAGTCATTGACTCACTCATTTATTAACTCAGTTCATTTTAACTCGTCCAAAATCAACCCAACCCATTCATTTGGCACCCATATTTGGGGTGTTCGGTTGATAATATAATAGTCGGAAGTAAAGTAGAAATGAGGTGAAGCATGAGCCATAACTTAAAAGGGCTAATTTCAAAATTAAGAGTTTGGAGAAAGTTCAGCGGCGGGAAGAGGGGTTCACATTGTAGTGCCCCGGAAAAGTAAACATTTATTCGCATAGACTATTTACATCAAACTGTATCAATTTATCATATTTAAGTAATTTAATATAAGAATAGTTTGAAAGATATCTTCTTATTTTTCGATTCATCATACTGATCTCTCTCACGATTTATGATATTATGTTTACTTCCCTTATTTTAATTTTCTTAGTATAACAATTCTCTAAAAATATATTAGTGATTCAGTGCTTTTAAAAAAATTACTAAAATATTTATTGAACTAATCCTGAAATTAAATTTTGTAAGACATGACTTTACTCAAAGAAGTTTCTGTATAAATTTGCATCACTCCCTACCCCTTTTTAATAACATCGATCCTTTTATTTTCTCAAAATGAATCACCCCTCGATCGTCCTCTTATTGTTGTTGTTAATCTTTGCCTTACTATAACAGTCGCATGCATTTTAGCCCAAAGAATCGCGTACAAATAGTGGATATAAAAATAATTATTCACTAAAAAATATGATGGATAATGAACTTATTAAAAATAGGTCAAATATTGATAAGATCCATATTATCCACTTAAAAAATAAATAATCAATGAGTTTAGGTTTTACATTTGCAAAGACTCAAATTGAAGGTTTCTCAAATGTAGAGACTAGAAATATTCTCAAAAGTTATCATATTCAAGAAACCATGGGTAATATGAATATCCATATAATCTGTCAGTTATCCCATTTTTTATCCGTATTAAATATGAGTTGGGTCGAATATTTTATTCATTTTTTTGCATTACCCATTTTCAACTCATCCATATTCGATCCGATCCACCGTTTGCCATTGCCACCCCTACATACAATTATCGACGATCTTCCTTCTAATTCCCCGCAACTGCAAATTCATTGTGCTTCTACTGACCTTGGATACCATTTTCTTGCACCGAAAGAAGACTTGGCATTTTTGCAAGCAAGTTTGGGATCGAACTTTATATTTTTGTCATTTTTGACCGTTTTCAAAAGATAAAGCATTTGATATGTTTAACGATGCAAATAATTGTGTTCGTTTGGGAGTTGTTCCACCTCGTACAAAGAAATGTGTATGGGTGGTGAGGCAAGAAGGTTTTTATTTGGGATATTATTGTAAGGTTTTACAATTTTAGACGGTGATTATAAGCAATATAACATAATAAACCTATCATAAGTTAAAGGATTTAGAAACTATGTGATTTTCACATACTAAACAAAATAAATACATAAATTAAGAAACACACTCGATTCCATAATATTTTCTTGATGATTCGTAGCTGAATTGTGTGACATTTACTTGTGATTAAGAAACTTCTTTCTCTCTCTTTTCTTTCCGCTTTCTTTCAGAACAACAACGATAGAATATGTTATTCTTTGCCTTTTAAAGACAGAGAGAGGAGCGGTAATTTTAACGCATAATCTTACTTTCCATCAAAGTGGGGAGTGTGGAGTTTTAATCCAAATTAACTTCCCCACGTAACCAATAGGAATTTAGCAGATTTAATTTAATATTTATTATACCCAAAATAACTTGGCCAATGTAACCAACGTGGGCCATATTTTATATTTTCCCACTTGGCACACGTGAATTATTCACTTAATGGTTTAATAAACATATTTGAATTATTATGCGCATAAGTAATGCTAAATCCTTCTTTCATTGAAAATGTCATTCGTTGTTATTGAATAAATCAACTAATACGAGTCATGGCGGTTGTACATCATGTATTTGACATAGCCCCTTTCATGTACTAGAATATTAGTCTATTACACAACACAACCTTTAAAATACATAACGGTCCAATAATGCTTAGAGTATTTTATCTAATCTAGAACCTGTCATCGACACTTTCAACATCATGTATACAAGAAAACAGGTATCGACAGAAACATTTATATAAATGAGCTCAAAATGTCAATTGCATAAACATAATAAATTCTTTACATAAAATCATTCATTGCTTTCAATGATGCCCATTCTTTCAACATGTTCTACAAATGTTTTGGGCGGTAATCCTTTGGTCAAAGGATCAACAATCATAAGATTGGTACTAATATATTCAATTGACACATTATGTTTCTAGACTTCTTATTTAACGGCAAAGTATTTTACTTTCATATGCTTAGTACCCTTAGAATACTTGTCATTCTTAGAGAAGATGACTTGCCGAATTATCACAATAAATTTTCAGCGGCTTGGAAATATTGTCGACTAGCCAAGTCCTGAAATAAAGTTTCGCAGCTAATTAGCTTGAACTGCAGCCTCAAAGCATGTTACAAATTCAGCTTCCATGGTGGATGCAGCTATTACAGACTGCTTCACACTTTTCCATGATATTGCTTCTCCGGCTAACAGGAATAAATAACCAAAAGTGGATTTTCTTATATCCAAACAACCAGCATAATCTGAATCTCAATATCCAATCACGTCAAGATGATCAAATTTTCTATAAGTGCGCATATAATTCTTCGTTCCTTGCAAGTATCGCAACACTTTCTTTGCAGCCCTCCAGTGTTCCATTCCCGGATTACCTTAATATCTACCCAACATTCCAACAACAAAACTAACATCTGGCCTTGTACATGTCTGGGCATACATTAAACTCCCAACTATAGATGCATAAGGAATATCTTTCATTTGCATACACTCCAACTCATTCTTTGGACATTGATAAAGACTAAATTTATCTCCTTTCTAAATTAGAACGGGACTTGATGAGTATTTTTCCATTATAAATCTCTCTAATACTTTATTAATATAGACTTTCTGAGACAACCCTAATAATCCTTGTGATCTATTTCAGAATATTTCTATCCCGGTCATATAGGATACCTCTCCCATATCTTTTATTTCAAAATTGTTAGAAAGAAATTTTTTGGTGTCATGCATCATACCAAGATCATTAGTAGCAAGCAAGATGTCATCAACATACAAGACTAACATAATAAACTTATTCCCACTGACCTTCAGATATATACACCGATCAACAGTGTTTTTCTTAAATCCAAAGGTAATATAGTTTCGTTAAATTTAAGATACCACTAAGGGAAGCTTATTTAAGTCCATATATTGATTCTTAAGTTTACACACCATGTGTTCCTTTCCTTTGATGGAAAACCCTCCTGGTTGATCCATATAAACTTATTCCTCTAAATTTCCATTCAAAAAGGCGATTTTCACATCCGTTTGATGTAACTCTAAGTCGTAATGAGCCACTAAAGCCATTATTGAGTGAGTCCTTTCTAGATACAGGTAAAAAATCTCTTTATAGTCAATGCCATCTTTCTGAGTAAAACCTTTGGCAACAAATCTGGCCTTGTGACATTCGATGTTGCCATTTGAGTCGCGTTTGGTCTTAAAAACTCATTTACACTCAACTCTTTTGTAACTTTCTGGTAATTCAACAAGGTCCCAAACATTATTCTGTTCCATATACTTCAACTCATATTTTATAGCATCTAATCATTTATCATAATTATTACTTTCAATGGCTTGTGAAAATAAAACTAGATCATTATCAATTCCAAAGTCAATTTCTGACTCATGTAGATAAACTAAATAATCATCTGAAATAGCAGATCTCTTTTGTCTTTGAGACCTTCTTAATGCTACTTCTTGTGGTTAATCTAAAGTAGGTTCATTATTTACAACTTCATTGTTAGTATAAGGATCATTTATTTGTTGTTCTTACTGATTGTTAGGTATTACAACAACTTCAGGAACAACAAATTTAGAAACAGTGTAGGGTAGAGGAATTTGCACCCTAACTTCTCTAATTTCCATATTATGTGGTTCTTCACTCCCACTAATTTCACCATTCTCAATGAACCTAACATTTTCAGTTTTAACTATTCTCGTACTGTGATTAGGACAGTAAAATCTATACCCTTTTGATTTTTC
Organism: Nicotiana otophora; assembly: GCA_000715115.1. Taxonomy (NCBI): domain Eukaryota; kingdom Viridiplantae; phylum Streptophyta; class Magnoliopsida; order Solanales; family Solanaceae; genus Nicotiana; species Nicotiana otophora. Next base: position 184,160 of record AWOL01S0019792.1, read on the forward strand.
TGGATAACTAATGAAGAAACCGCTGATTGTTCTTGAATCCAGTTTATTTTCATATGGATTATAAATTCTTATTTCTGCCGGGCAACCCCAAATATGCAGGTACCTCAAACGAGGTTTCCTACCAGTCCAAAGTTCAAAAGGAGTCTTTGGGACTACTTTACTAGTAACCCTATTTAGCAAGTAGACGGCGGTCCTTAATGCATACATCCATAATGAGAACGGGTAAAGATGAATTACTTAACATACTCCTAACTATATTCATTAATGTACGATTACGCCTTTCTGCCACACCATTTTGTTGTGGTATGCCAGACATTGTGTATTGAGCACATATGCCATATTTTTCAAGGAATTTAGCAAAAGGACCAAGGTGTTGTCCAGTTGCGTCATATCTTCCATAATACTCACCACCTCTGTCTGACCTGATTATTTTCACTTTTCTGTCTAGTTGTCTTTCAACCTCATTAATAAATACCTCTAAGGCATTCACTACTTGAGATTTTTCATGTAACAAATAGATATATCCATAACGTGAAAAATCGTCAATAAAGGTGATAAAGTATGTTTCTTTACTTAAAGAAGTGACATCAAAAGGACCACATATATCAATATGTATAATTTCAAGAAGATGAGTGCTTCTTGTGGCTCCTTTCTTTGTGTCTTTTATTTGTTTTCCTTAATACAATCCACACAAATATTAAGGTCCGTAAAATCCAAATGTGAAAGGATTTCTTTCTTAACTGGCCTTTCCAGTCTTTCTTTGGATATGAGACCTAACTGTTTATGCCACAAGTAAGTTGAATGCTCATTCACCAAACTTCGCTTGGTTCCAACATTATGATGCAGAGTTAAGAGGGTTTCGGCAAACATATTACCAAGTTTCAATTTGTATAAATTATCACAAATAATACCAGAACCAATAAGATGATTACGCTTAAACAAACTGAAACATACATTTCCAAATTTTAGAAAATATCCCGCTTTATCCATTTTAGACAAGGAAATTAAATTTTTTGAAAGAGAAGGTACATAAAAAGTTTCAAATAAGTCTAAGTGACGCCCAGTATCTAGGATTAAATGATAAGTTCCGATAGCTTCAACTGGAGCCTTCAATCTATTTTCCATGTACACAAATCTTTCATTCCGATTTATGGTCTGGGTTGTAAGGAATCCTTGCATCATATGAGAAACATCAACAGTAGAACCAGAATCAATCCACCAAGTATTATAAGGAACTTCAGTTAAATTTGATTTGAGACACGTAAAAGCACAAAGCTTACCTTTCTTCTCGAACGATCCCTTACATTTCAGGAAATCGTTCTAAAAGTGTCTCGGTTTTCCACAAAAATGACACTTATCATTCTTGTGTTCCTTCTTACGTACTTGAGAAGAGGACTCGTTGACATTATGTTGCCTCTGTTTAACTTTTTCATGTTTCTTTACTTTCTTTCCAGCTCCTTGATGGCCTACAAGGTTAATGGAGTTTGTTTCTTGATTCTTCAGCCTTGTTTCCTCTTGAACCAACATTCCATGCAGTTCATGCACGTTCAATTTGTCTTTCATGGTTTTGTAGTTCATTTGGAAAGAGCCATACTCAGATGGTAATGAATTAATGATAAATTGAACAAGGAAATTCTCATCCACTTCCATTCCCAAAGTCTTAAGCCTTGCAACGCTATTTGTCATTTCAATGACATGCTCAAGCATGGTACGCTAACCATCAAATTTCATGGTGGTTAAAGTGCCCATTAGTGTCCCAGCAAAAGACTTGTCAGCAGTTTGAGAGCATTCTTCCACAAGCTTTAGAAGTTCTTTCGCGCTTTCAGTTTTGGGAAGAGTAGTCTTAATGTTGCTCGCAATATTCATTCGCATAAACACTAGGCTTAATCTATTAGACATGTCCTAGTGCTTAAAATAAGACCTTTCTTCAGCACTGCTAATTTCAATAATAGCAGTTGGCCTCTCAGTATAAAGTGCAACATCAAGATCTAAAACTTCGAGATGGAATTTGATCTGTTCACACCAATCTGAGTAGTTGAGTTTGTTAAAGGTCGTAACTGAAGCAGAGTGCGAATGAAGAGCAAGTGTTGCAAATAAAATATGCTCATTCATTAAATGATTTGAGTTAAAATTAAATATATTGTTAGATTCAGAATGGTTTATGTATTATTAAATGTATATTGATGTCCTCCTTTGGGCGATACATCAAAATATAACTTTAGACATTATGATGCTTAAATATTTTAACTTAATTTGATAATCTTTAATGTACCAATTAGTAATACTTACTATCTTTGGATATATAAATAAAACTAACAGCACATCCAGATTATCGACTTAATGATTAATGATTATAAGTAGAACAAACAATTAACCTTTGGACGATCAATAAATGTCTTATAATCAAGAACTTCAATTTACCCACAAAAGAATATCCATTATGTCGTTTATAATCATCAAAATTTATGAGTAATTGAGTATAACAAATTATTATTTTGGAATTAATTGTTCATAAAGATTTTATTACTTTGGTGATTAACAAATCATACTTATATAATTCCAAATATTGTTAAAGTTATTTTCTTCATAATTATTTGAATGGATCCTTCACTAATGAAAAAAATTATTTATGGGTAAATCAATACTCGTTATAATGGCTAATACATTATTTGACTTCATCCCACCCAACTTTGCATTGATTAATATTTTATAAGGCTTGTTGGAACAAAACTAACAATTAACCAAACAATTATATTTTGAATAATTCCAAATTCATAAATCAAAGACCACATAAAATACCGATTCAAGGATAATAAACCAGTACATCAACTTCACAATCTCTTCTTAAACAATTGACAATTATAATCTCATGTAAAAGAAGAAAATATATTACATGAACTCTTAAGGTTATGGCGTGCAAAGTGGGTTTAAATCCCAGGAAGTTTCCAATTCCTTTAGTTTGAACTTGAGAATTGCATAATACTCAATCAAAGAAAAGCTAAAGACTTTAACAGTGTGTAATCGGCATCCAAAATTCAATTCCAGTAATATGAAAATAACTATATTCTATATTATTTTATTAGTTATGCAAATCCCTAAATTACATAATTAGGGTTTACAAGTTGAAGAAATCGTTAATCTTTATGAAACATCACTAGTTCCAAAAACTTGTGCTCAGATACTACATGTAAGGTTTTACAATTCTAGATTGTGATTATAAGCAATCTAACGTAATAAACCTATCATAAGTTAAAGGATCTAGAAACTATGTGATTTTCACATGCTAAACAAATTAAATACATAAATCAAGAAACATACCCGATTCCATAATGTTTTCTTGATAAATCGTAGCGGAATTGTGTGACCTTTACTTGTGATTAAGAGAGTTCTTTCTCTCTCTTTTCTTTCTGCTTCCTTTCAGAACAACAACGATGGAATATGTTATTCTTTGCCTTTTAAAGACAGAGAGAGATGACCGGTAGTTTTAACGCATAATCCCACTTTCCATCAAAGTGGAGAGTGGGAGTTTTAATCAAAATTAACTTTTTCAAGTAGCCAATAGGAATTTAGCTGATTTAATTTAATATTTATTAAACCCAAAATAACTTGGCCAATGTAACCAACGTGGGCCATATTTTACAATTATCAGGAGATTCAGGATGGTGGATCTATTTTTAAGTATAATATTCTTGTGATGACCCAAAAGGGTCATCTTATATTTTAGAACTCGAATCTGCACTCTTACACCTTAAAAATCTCATTTTTATCCTTCTAGATTTGCGTGCGCAGTCCGAGCAGATTTTCGAAAAGCTTTTATATTGAAAACTGATAAAAATAAGAATTTTTACCTTAATAGTTAATTTTTAGTTGACTTCGGTCAACATTTTTGATAAACGGGACCGGATCCATGCTTTGACAGTCTCGGTAGGTCCGTATTGAATTATGAGACCTAGGCGTATTCCCGGAATCGAATTCGGAGGTCCCTAGCTCAAGTTATGAATTTTTGATGAAAATTAAAAGTCTAAAAATTAATTATTTTTAAGAATTGATTGATGTTTGGCATTGTTAGTACCGGGTCCGTATTTTAGTTCCGGAGCCTGATACAGGTTCATTATGATATTTAAGACATGTCTGTGAAATGTGTTAAGAAATGGAGTTGATTTGACGTGATTCGGACGTCCAGTTGAGAAAATAGAAGTTTTAAAGTGTTCTTGAGAATTTCATTTGATTTGGTGTTAAATTTAGAGTTCTAGGTGTTATTGTGGCGATTTGATTGTGTGAGCAAGTTCGTATGATGTTTTTAGACTTGTGTGCATGTTTGGTTTTGAGCCTCGAGGGCTCGAGTGAGTTGCGGATAGGCCATGGGATGTTTTGGACTTTGAAAATCTGGTTTTTTTGCAGAGTTTGTATTCTGGCATATCCTTCTTCGCATTCGCGAAGGTACTCTCACGAACGCGAAGAGTGAACTGGGCAGCTGAGGATTTCTTCTTCGCGAACGCGAAGGCTTGGTCGCGAACGCAAAGCGATGGGGGCGTTAACCTTCGCGAACGCGACAAGCCCATCGCGAATGCGTAGTGTTAGGCACTGGGGAGGGGGAGTCAGCCTTTTTTTTCATCACGAACGCGAGCAATGTCTCGCGAACGCGAAGACCAGGGAAGGGTAGCCTACGCGAATGTGAACACTGCCTTGCAAACGCGAAGGCTTGGCAGCCCATACACTTCGCGAACGCGATAGTGCTCTCACGAACGCGATGAACACTGTCGCCCAGCACTTAACAGAATCCAAAACGGAATTTTTGCCAAAAACTCATTTTTCTCAAAAACCAAACGGTGAGGGGCGATTTTTCAAGAGTCATTCCTTCCCCAAATTGTTGGCAAGTGATTCTAAACTATTTTCTTTCGATTACCCATTAAATTTCTTGAATTTTCAACCTAAAATCTAGAGTTTTCATGGTAGAATTAGGGGTTAGGGTAGGAAATAGGGATTTTGGAAATTTGGGGATTTAGACCTCAATTTGAGGTCGGATTCCAAACTAATTACGTATTCGGGCTCGGGAGTGAATGGGTAAAAAGATTTTGGTCCGAACCTCGGGTTTTGACCAAGAGGGCCCAGGGTCGATTTTTCGACTTTTTGGAGGAAAAATTGAAAAATTTAATTTATGCAATATAATTGACTCCTTTAGCAATATTTGATATTAATGAGTTATTTTTGAATAGATACGAGTGGTTTGGATGTGAATTCCAAAGGGAAAGTTGTGATTGAGAATTAAATGGCCTTCGGAGCGAGGTAAGTGTTGTGTCTAATCCTGACTTGAGGGAATTAGGAACCTTAGATTATTTGCTAAGTAAAATTCATGTGAGAGGCATATATGTGAGGTAACGAGTACTTATGCGCCGCCAATTTACTTGTTTTCCATGTTTTTTTATTTTTCTTATATTGTCTTATTCCTATGCCAAATTGCTACGTGTTATACTGGTGCTGTTCAAAATACCGTTCTTATCATGTTTACGAAATTTTCTGGTGATAATTGAGTTTTTATTTCAAAGTTGCGATTGATATTATGGAACCAAATGTTGAAGTAAGGTTTGTACTTGTTATTTTATCTCCCTGTTGTTATTTATGCATTGCATTATGGTAAGGGAGAGTGTTAATGCACGAAGGGTGATGCCGTGCCATATTGTGAGTGTTAATGCACGAAGGGTGATGCCGTTCCATGATATGAGAGTAAAAGAACGAAGGGTGATGCTGTGCCGTTTCTATTAATTTTATGGTGAGATTGAGATTAAAAGCACGAAAGGTGCTGCAGTGTATTTTTCTTTACTGTATTCACTATTGCTGTTGATTCATGGTATATTGACTGCTCCGGTGATCATTCTGTTGTAGTTCTTTATCTGTATTCCCCTCAGTATGTCTCCCCTCCCGACATTTCCTGTTTAGTTCTTCATTCCTGTTATTTGCGTATACACTGTTAAATTGTACAAGTTGATTGTAGGTGCCTTGCCTTAGCCTCGTCACTACTTAGTCGAGGTTAGGCTTGACACTTTTCAGTATATGGGGTCAGTTGTACTGATGCTGCACTCTGCACTTTCTGTGCAGACTTTGATACCGGCTTAGGTTGATCGATATTTGCTATTGGTCCGCTGTCCGGAGACTCAAGATAGATCTGTCGGCGTTCACAGACCTTGAAGTCCCCGTCTATCTTTTTATGTCCTACTGTTTTCTTTCATTCNTGATGCCGTTCCATGATATGAGAGTAAAAGAACGAAGGGTGATGCTGTGCCGTTTCTATTAATTTTATGGTGAGATTGAGATTAAAAGCACGAAAGGTGCTGCAGTGTATTTTTCTTTACTGTATTCACTATTGCTGTTGATTCATGGTATATTGACTGCTCCGGTGATCATTCTGTTGTAGTTCTTTATCTGTATTCCCCTCAGTATGTCTCCCCTCCCGACATTTCCTATTTAGTTCTTCATTCCTGTTATTTGCGTATACACTGTTAAATTGTACAAGTTGATTGTAGGTGCCTTGCCTTAGCCTCGTCACTACTTAGTCGAGGTTAGGCTTGACACTTTTCAGTATATGGGGTCAGTTGTACTGATGCTGCACTCTGCACTTTCTGTGCAGACTTTGATACCGGCTTAGGTTGATCGATATTTGCTATTGGTCCGCTGTCCGGAGACTCAAGATAGATCTGTCGGCGTTCACAGACCTTGAAGTTCCCGTCTATATTTTTTTGTCCTACTGTTTTCTTCCATTCAGACAGTTGTATTTCTTTCAGACTATTAGTTGTAGTAAATTCTAGAATGCTCGTGAATTGTGACTCCAGATCCGGGTGGTAGTAATTAATATAGTTTTATGATATTCCGCACTTATTATATTTTATTTTAGTTAATTATTGTTATTTCCTAAAAGGAAATAAGGAATTGGTTTAATGCTTCTCTAACGTTGGCTTTCTTGTCAAGTGAAATATTAGGTGCCATCACGGTCCCGTTGGTGGGAAATTTTGGGTCGTGACAGTTGGTATCAGAGCACTAGGTTACCTAGGTCTCACGATTCATGAGAAAGTTTAGTAGAGTCTGGAGGATCGATACGGAGATGTCTGTGCTTATCTTCTAGAGGCTATGAAGTTTAGGAACAAGTTTTACTTCTATTCTTCCTTGTCGTGCGATTTTGCTTTCTCAATACTGATTGAACTCCTCTACTCTTATTCTCTCGCAGATGGCGAGAACACGTACCGCTTCCTCAGCTGAGCAGTAGCTAGAACCTCCAGCGACAGCTCCTACGCGGGGCAGAGATCAAGGCCGAGGCAGGGGTAGGGCTCAGCCTAGGGCCCGAGCAGCAGCCCCAGCAGTGGAGCCTCAGATAGAGATTGGCAAGGAGGTTCCAGCCTAGACTATTCCTATCGGACCAGCTCAGGTTCCGGAGGGGTTCATTGTTACCCCAGTACTTCAAGGCGCTATGGTCCGTTTGGTGGGCCTTATGGAGAGTGTGGCCCAAACTGGCGCATTTCCCATGGCACCAGCAGTCTCTCAGGATGGAGGAGGAGCCCAGACTCCTACCACTCCCGCTTCGGAGCAGATAGCTCCCCAGTATCAGGCTCCAGCAGCTCAGCCAATCGGGTTAGTTCGGCCGGTTATTGTGGCACAGGTCGGAGATAAGCCAGCTATGTCTTCTGAGGCTTTATGGAGATTGGACAGGTTTACCAAGCTCTTTCCTGTTCACTTCAGTAGTGCTCCTTCAGAGGACCCCAAGAGTATCTTGACAACTGTCACGAGGTTCTATGGAACATGGGTATAGTGGATACCAATGGGGTCGATTTTGCTGCATTTTAGATGACTGGTTCCGCCAAGAAATGGTGGAGAGATTACTTGTTGACCAGACCAGCTGGGTTGCCTGCTCTTACTTGGGACCAGTTCTCTCAGCTTTTCATAGAGAAGTTTCTGCCTATCACATTGAGAGAGGAGCGTCGCCGTCAGTTTGAGCGTCTCTAGTAGGGCGGTATGACGGTTACTCAGTATGAGACCCGTTTTGTGGATTTGGACTGTCATGCTATTCTTCTGCTTCCCACCGAGAGAGAGAGAGAGAGAGGGTGAGGAGGTTTATTGATGGACTTGCTCGGCCTATCAGATTACAGATGGCTAAGGAGACTGGGAGTGAGATTCCTTTTCAGGCGGCTGCTAATGTCGCCAGACGGGTCGAGATGGTTCTTACTCAGGGAGGTCAGTGGTATGACAACAGGCATCGTCATTCCGGTGAGTTCAGCGGTGCCTCATCTAGAGGCAGGAGTATTTCGGTAGAGGCCATCCTCCCAGGCCCTTTTATTCAGCGCTCCATGCATCCCACTGTGCCTCAGGTGGTCGTGGCCCTCAGATGCATTATTCCGACCAGCTAGCCTGCAGTGCACCACCAACTCCTATTGGTGCACCTCCACTCCAGAGTTATCAAGGTGGTTATTCAGGTCGACAGGGTCAGTTTCAGGGTCAGCAGTCACAACAGCCGAGGTTATGTTATACTTGTGGTGATCCGAGGCACATTGCCAGATGTTTCCCTCGGGCAACGGGCAGCTCACAGCATCAGAGTTCTCGTGCCAAAGTTCCGGCACCAGTTTCTGCACCACCTGCTCAGCCAGCCAGAGGCACGGGTCAGGCAGCCAGAGGTATGGGCCAGACAGTTAGAGGTTGAGGTCAGGCTATTAGAGGTGGAGACCAGCCAGCTAGAGGCCATCCCAGGGACGTAGTTCAGGGTGGTGGGGCCCAGCCCCGGTGTTATGCTTTCCCAGCCAGGCCTGAGGCTGAGTTATCTGACGCTATTATCACAGGTACTGTTTTAGTTTACAATAGAGATGCTTTAGTTCTATTTGATCCGGGATCTACTTACTCCTATGTGTCATCCTATTTTGCTTCCTATTTGGTTGTGCCCCGTGATTCTTTGAGTGCTCCTGTGTATGTGTCCACACCAGTGGGAGATGCTATTGTGGTAGATCGTGTTTATCGTTCGTGTGTGGTCACCATTGGGAGTATCGAGACTCGTGTAGATCTTTTACTTCTCGACATGGTTGATTTTGATGTAATACTGGGTATGGATTGGCTGTCACCTTATCATGCTATATTAGATTGTCAC
>AWOL01S0019793.1:6116-21824 GCA_000715115.1 Nicotiana otophora
GGATTTCGACCCCGATATCAAAAAGTCAACTCCCCGGTCAAACTTCCAAACTTTAAATTCCTATTTTAGCCATTTCAAGCCTAATTTCACTACGGACTTCCAAATAAAATTCCGATCATGCTCCTAAGTCCAAAATTATCATACGGAGCTGTTGGAATTATCAAAATTCTATTCCGGGGTTGTTTGCATAAAATTCGACATCCGGTCACTATTTGAACTTAAACTTTTAATTTTTATCAAAATTTCATATCTCGGGCTAGGGACCTCGGAATTTGATTCCGGGTATACGCCCAAGTCTCAAATCACGATACGGACCTACCAGAACTATTAAAATACTGATCCGAGTCCATTTGCTCAAAATGTTGACCAAAGTCAACTTAGTTGAGTTTTAAACCTCTAATTCATATTTTAATCCATTTTTCACCTGAAAACTTTTCGGAAAATTTTACGGACTGCGCACGCAAGTCGAGGAATGATAAATAGTACTTGTTAAGGTCTTAGAACACAGAATTAATTATTAATTTAAAGATGATATTTTGGGTCATCACAAGGAATTTAGCTGATTTAATTTAATATTTATTAAACCCAAAATAACTTGGCCAATGTAACCAACGTGGGCCATATTTTACAATTATGGAGATTCAGGACGATGGATCTATTTTTATGTATAAATATTCTGATTGGGAATAAGAAGTTCAACGATCGTGTTCTTATAGAAGCAAATCAAGAAGAAAAACAATATGAATTTATATGTTTTTCTTGGTTATTTTGTTCTCTTGGCCAACCGTAACTTCATTTTAAGAAAACTGTAATAAGTTTTGCTCACTCCTTTAAATGCATCCCTTCGTGTATCGAGATGTTAGCTTTATGATAGTATTCTCTCCGGTCCATTTTTACGTATCTTTTAAGGTTTTGATATACTCATTAAGAAAATCATTAGTAGCATTAACAATAAGAGATTATTTGACTAAGTTATCATTTATCTCTCCTCAAGCATGTAATTTTTATTTAAAAAGTTGTATAGATCATTTATTAGAGCAAGGATATATTTGAAAAAAAAAAGATAATAATATTATCTTGATTTCTTAAAACGACACTTATTGTGGACCAAATTTAAAAGACTAAAAAGACACTATAATTGATCGAAGGGGAGTATACTAATTTTACCTCATTGAGGTTTCAAGCTACACATTGAGGTAAGTGCCAAAAATATTACTAATATCATATTCAAATCGTAAAACTGATTGAACTCATATAACTGTGATGATCCAAAATGTCATCTTTAAATTTAATAACTAATTCTGTGTTCTAAGACCTCAAAAAGTATTATTTATCACTTCTAGACTTGCGTGCGCAGTCCGTAAAATTTTCTAAAAAGTTTTTATGTGAAAAATGGATTAAAATGTGAAATAGAGTCTTAAAATTTAACTAAGTTGACTTTGGTCAACATTTTGAGCAAACAGACTCGGATCAGTATTTTGACAGTTTTGATAGGTCCGTATCGTGATTTGGGACTTGGGCGTATGCCCGAAATCGAATTCTGAGGTCCCTAGCCCGAGATATGGAATTTTGATGAAAAAATTAAAAGTTTGAAAACTTAATAATTTTTAAGAATTTACTGATGTTGGATTTATTGACATCGGGTTCGTATTTTAGTTCCAGAGTCCGGTATAGGTCCACTATAATATTTATGACTTGTCTGCCGAATTTGGTGATAAACGGAGTTGATTTGATGTGATTCGGACGTTCAGTTGTGAAAATATAAGTTTTAAAATTTTCTTGAAAATTTCATTCGATTTGGGGTTCAATTCATAGTTCTAGGAGTTATTTTGGCGATTTGATTGCGCGAGCAAGTTCGTATGATATTTTAGGACTTGGGTGCATGTTTGGTTTGGAGCCCCGAAGGCTCGGGGTGATTTCGGGTGGTTAACGGATCATTTTTGGCCTTGGTGAGATTGCTGATATCTGCTGCCTTCTTCTTCTGGTTTCCTTATACGCGATCGCATAGGTCCATCCGCGATCGCGTAAGCTTATTTGGGGCAGGGATATTTTGTTCTATGCGATCGCAGAGGAAGGAACGTGATCGCGTACGTGAATTAGGCTATGCTTCGCGAACGCGTGGCTGAGGTCGCGTTCGCGTAGAAGGATTTGAGCAGTAGATGAGGGGAGGAAATTGCTCTACGCGATCGCGTGAGTCTGAACGCGTTCGCGTAGGTTTGAGGGGCAGTGGTCCGCGATCGCGTGAGTATTTCTGCATTCGCGTAGGGTAAAATGTGTGGGCAGTCTGCTTGTGCATCGCGATCGCGAGACCATTTCCGCGATCGCAATTAAGAAAAACTGGGCTGCCAAAAATGTGCTTTGCGATCGCGAAGCATTGTACGCGATCGCATAAGGTAAAATTTGGGCAAACGGAACATAAGTTCTGAAAAATGGGATTCGTCCCATTTTCAATAATTTTTTATTTTTGAGCTCTGGTAAGGCGATTTTTAGGCGATTTTCACGGAAAAATATTGGGGTAAGTGTTCCTTATCCTATATTGATTATATTTCATGATTCCATACTCATTTATATCATGAATCCGTGAAATTTTGGAGAAAAATCAGATTTTTATAAAATCTTCCAAAAATAAAAATTTAAGATTTGAAGGTCCATTTGACTTCGGAATTGGATAAAGTTTGTATAGTTGAACTCGTATCGGATCGGGTGTTCGGATTTCGTAAGTTTTTCCGAGATTCAAAATGTGGGCCCTACTGTCAATTTTTAAAGTAAATTTCGGATTTTTTTCCTGAAAATTAATAAATTTATATAGATTAATTCCTATGATTTGTATTGAGTATATCGAATTGTTTGTGAATAAATTTGAAGCTTTTGGAGACAAAATTAAAAGAAAAAGTTGTGGTCGAGTAATTGATTGGAATTTGCAAAGCGAGGTAAGTGTCGTGATTAACCTTGATTTGAGGGAATAGAATCCTTAAATTATTTATTATGTGAAATACATGTGAACGACGTATAGGCGAGGTGACGAGTGTCTATACGTCGTCAAATTAATTGTTTGCACAATTATTTGAAAATCATAAATTATTTTAAATCATGAATTAATTGTTATAATAATTGTTTCCCTCCTATTCTTTGTCAAATATTGATTTTTGAATTCCTGTAATAATTGTTACATGCTATTTGATTTATGTGTCTTAATTGTTATTTGACATTTAGCATACTAAATATTAAACTGCCTATTTTCTCCCTGATTTTCATAATAAATTGCTATTTGTCATTGTTTGTTTCATAATTAAATCATAATTATTGTATGCTTGTTGTCTTAAAGATTTTATTTTAATTGTTACATTTATTGGGGCAATTTATTTTATAAGAATTGGTAAATGGATATATTATAGGAGTGAGTTGCACGTCGCAACAGAATTGATTGAAATAAATATTGGGGGATCGGGTTGCACGCCGCAACGAAAATGAAAGTAAATTATATATATATTGGGGGATCGGATTGCACGCCGCAATAGACTTATTTAAAAGTCAATATTGGGGGACCGGATTATACGCCGCAACAGACTTATTTAAAAGTCTATATATATTTGATTAAAATAAATATATAAGAGGATTGAAAATAAATATATTGCGGGAGCGGTTTGTACGCTGCAACGAAAATTGGTTGAAGTAATAATGGGTTATGACTGCTGAGTTGGCTTCAATTAGTGTAAATGAGTTGACCAATTTATTTTTATTATTTGTTGTTGTTATTACTATTGCGTATAGGTTAATGTAAGTGACCCACCTTAGCCTCGTCACTACTTCGTTGAGGTTAGGCTCAACGCTTACCAGTACATGGGGTCGGTTGTACTGATACTACACTCTGCACTTCTTATGCAGATTTCGGAGTTGTTCCCAGCGGCGTACCATAGACTTGCTCGAATTTCAGCTACTCAGAGGAGACTTGAGGTATAACTGCACGGCGTTCGCAGTTCTGAAGTCCCAGTCTACTTTACTTTAGCTGTGTGTTTGCTTCCAGACAACCTTATTTTATTCAGACACTTATTTGTATTATTCAACAAGCTCGTGCACTTGTGACATCAATTTTGGAATGGTATTTAGACAACGTTATTTTATGGATTATTCACTATATTTTAGACTTTACTTCCGCATTTAATTCTTTGTTATTAATAAATTTCAAATTGTTTTAAAAATAGATAATATTATTGTAACGTTGGTTTGTCTAGCAAATGAAATATTAGGCGTCATCACGATCCCGAAGGTGAGAATTTCAGTTCGTGACAATGACGTAAAATGATATCCTATCGGAAAGACAAGAACAGGATAAATAAGAAAGAAAAATGATACTCCAATGTTGTCAAAGACGAGAAGTATAGAAATCTGTCTTTTTTCCTTCTCACTTAACTTAAACAAGAACACAAATATCGATCCTATTCCCTAAGACCAATCCAAATAATGAAGCATATGATATGACTCATCAGTTACATTATACTGTTCCAAATAAAAACCATCTGGTCTTACCTCCCATTTACAGTAGAATAGAAAATTATAAACTTTTATCTGATCAAAAACACAACTATTTGGATCGTTAAACACCTCAAATCTTTTATCTTTTGAACCCCACCAAAAGTGACAAAAAAATAAAGTATTGTCGGCAAATGCCTCGCAAAATGACCAATTAAAGTCTTCATCTATGGCAAGATTATGGTATCCAAGGTCATCATTCTTCGACGCACAATGAATTGTCAGTTGTGGAGAATCAGAAGGAAGTTTGTTGATAACATGTACCTGCATCTTCTCAAAGATACATTTTTTGGCTATTGAAAGGTCAAGGGGCGTGATCAATAACAACAAGAAGACGTTGATCAACGAGAGAGCCATACTGAGAAAATAATAAGCATGGCAAAAGTAAAGGGGTTCTAGAGTTTTATACACAAAATTTTGATTTGGATTCCAGCAATTTGTGCCTTTCTGAAATCATTTAATGCTTTTTTACGCTCTTTATGTTATTGAAAGATAATTAATTGAGAAATATTCATTATCTAACTGATTAAGTTTTTAGATAATGCAATATATAATGCTACTGAAAGGTCAAGGGGAGTGATCAATAACGAAAAGAAGATATAATTATACAGGAAAATTTGAGTTTAGTCAGGCCCACAAATATCTTGATTTGGGTTCCAATAATTTGTCTATTTCCGAAATTATTTAATCACTATTAAAGTCTCTTCCTCTTTTTCTTTCCCCTTTATTTCATTAAATTTATGGCTAGATGATTAAATCTGTGTAATGACTCAACCAGTCATTTTGACTTTTAGAACCTCGTTCCCTAAAATAAAACTTCTCGTATGTGCTTTTAATGATTTATGACTTGCGTGGATGGTTGGTCCGGGATTTGAAAGTGTTCGGGTTGAAATCGGAACACTTAGTTCCTTTAGTTAGCCTTAAAAGGCCAAGTTTAACTTCGGTCAATATTTTTAGAAAACGACTCCGGAATCAGGATTTGACGGTTCCAATAGGTTCGTATGATGATTTCGGACTTGGGCGTATGTTCGGATCGGATTTTGGATAACCCGGGAGCGTTTTGGCGCTTAATAGTAAAAATCAATTATTTGAACGTTTAAAGTTCTTTAAATTTGGTTTGGAGTAGGTTTTGGAGTAATTGAGATCAGTTTGGAATTCCGAGCTTGGGAATAGCTCTATATAGTGATTTAAGATGTGCCCGCAAAATTTCGTGTCATTCTGAGTAGTTTAAGTATGTTTCGGCGCATTGGAAGTAAATTGAAGAACTTGAAGTTTCTAAGTTGAATCAATTTGGTTTGGAGTAGGATTCTTAGATTTAATGTTGTTTTACACGTTCTGAGAGTTAGAGCGAGTCCATTTTATGATTTCAAACCTGTTGGTGTGTTCGCGCGGGGCCCCGGGGTGCCCGAGTGTTAACCGGACGACGCTCGGACCAATTTTGAAATTTGGAGGAAGAACTGAGGCTTTCTGCTTCTGGTACGATCGCACCTGCGCTTGGACAGTCGCAGATGCGACGTTTGTGCGCAAAAGCGGAAGGAGGAGGGAATGCCTGCCATCACAGGTGCGGAACTTTGGCGCACCTGCGAACGCGCAGGTGCGAGGCTAGGCGCGCAGATGCGAGGCTTGGTAAGGCGAGTGGAACTCGTACCTGCGAGGCTTTTCCGCAGGTGCGAAGCCGCAGGTGCGTTCCCACCTCCGCAAGTGCGAAATGCATGTTTGGTACAAAGCTTAAAAGAACGGGAATCAACCATTTCTGCCCATTTTCCTCCATTTTCGGGAGATTTCAGAGCTTTTGAGAGGGGAGTTCAACTAACAACTTGGAGGTAAGTTAATTTTACACAGTTTGAGTTAAATACATAGATTATGGATAGATTAAAACTAGCAAATCTTAGAAATAAAAGGTTTAGATAAAAAACCTAAATTTTTATAAAAATAGGATTTTAACCACAAAAATGGTCATAGAATTGGGTAAAAATTATATATTTGAGTTCTTGAGATTATGAGTAATATTTTTATCCAACAATTTTAAGAATCCGGGAACGTGGGCCCGGGGTGAATTATAAGAATTTTACTGTTTTGGTTAGGTTAATTTATTTAATTGCCTAAATTCGAATTATTGAACATGTATTAATTATTTTATATAATATTTGGATAGCTTCAGATTTTTCGGCATCGAATTGAGAATTTAACGCGACGTTGTAATCGGAAAGTGGACTTTGAAATAAGGTAAGTCTCTTGTCTAATAATGTGAGGGAGAAATTTCCCCATAGGTAATTAAACTAATAATTGTTGCTAATTGTGGGGGTTACGTACGCACGAGGTGACGAGAGTCCGTGCGTAGCTACTATTAATGCTAAAGTCTGGGTAGTTTAGGACTCACATCATGAATTACTTGTGCAAATTATATTCTTTGTTTAATTAATATTATTTGATATATATATATATATATATTGTGAATTGTTAAATGAAAATATTAAAAGATAAGAATCTCATATGCTTATTTTTATGTTTAAATTAATTAATTATTAAAACAAATTGTTCACTCCTCCCGACTTTATCTTATTATAAATATACTCTTCTTCCGGAGATACATAAGAAAATGTCCTCCTTTCTTGTGGAGCGGGCCGAACGCCTCGGCAGAATAGATGCATATATAGATTGCACCGCACGTCCCTCGGCTGTGTACACGACACTCTGGATTGGGTCGTACGACCCTGGCAGAAATCGTGCCTAATAATAATAATAATTACACGATACTTTGATAGTTTATTGTAGCTTGTGAAGCTAATTGATAAATTGGAAATCTTTGGAATTTAAAGAATTAATTATCTCTGCTTGTTAAGGAATTATTGTTATTCCTGTAAATGAGGCTAATTGATAAATTAAAAATTTATTGGAAGTGAAGGAATTTAATTAATATATTGAGAATTGTTGCATTTGAAAGAATTTAATTATTTCTGCTCGTTAAAGAAAATCATTGTAAATTCTATAAATCATGTTGATCTATATATTGCTATTTTTATTTTATTTATTATTATTGACTCTTAGTGAGTGTCAAAGTCGGTCATCTCGTCTCTACCACTTCGAGATTAGGCTTGATACTTACTAGGTACACGTTTTTTACGTACTCATGCTACACTTGCTGCACTTTTTATGCAGGACCTGAGGCGAGTACTAGTGGAGGACCTATAATCTTACACCTACATTATCCAGAGGTGTAGTGGTGAGCTGCCATTCTGAGCCGTTCTGTAGCTGCCAGTATCTCTTCTTGTATTTACATTCTGTCTATTTTGTTTTAGACAGTATTTAGAGTTTTGTATAATCTACTAGATGCTCATACACTTGTGACACCAGGTCTTGGCACACACACTAGTAGAATTTATGTTTTTGGATTTAATCTCGTTCCTGGATTTTTAATTACTAGATCTTTTCATATTGTCTAAATTCCTGCAAGTAAGAAGAGTTTAATTACTCGGTTAATTTTAAAAGAATTAAATGTGGGTTTAAATTAATAGTTGGCTTGCCTAGCTGTAGTGTTGGGCGCCATCACGACCTATAGGTAAAATTGGATCGTGACAACATGGTATCATCGCACTAGGTTCACGTAGGTCTCACAAGTTATGAGCAGACCTAATAGAGTCTTGCGGATCGGTACAGAGATGTCTGTACTTATCTTCAAGAGGTTATAGGGTGTTAGGAAACTACCTTTCTTCATTTCCCATCGTGCAATTGATGTAGTACTAAATATCTTTCTCATATTCTCTCACAGATGGTGAGAACGCGCTCTAATGAGGTTCCAGACCAGGGAAGAGCTACTCCCCCAGTTGCTAGAGGCCAAGGTAGAGGCCAAGGCAGAGGCCAAGGCAGGGCTCCAGCCCGTGATAGAGGGCGAGGATGTCCCAGGACTGTTCCAGTTATGCCACCAGTGGGTCCAGCAGAGAACCCCATTGTTGAGGAACAGGGTGAGGTGTCTATGCCAGAGCCAGCTCTAGTGGATTTCACATCTGCACCGGGATTTCAGGATGTCATGGTCGTATGCTGCGGTTCATGGACACTATGACTCAGACCGGTTTATTTCCGGCAAACCCAGCCACATCTCAGGCGGGTGGGGGAGCACAGACCCCTACCGCACAGGCTCATGGACAGGCAGTTGTTGTATATCAGACCCAGGGTGCACTACCTGTGGGTGTAGCCTAGCTAGTGGCAGCAGCTACACCTGAGCCCAGGCCAACTGCAGTCATTGATCCTCAGAAACTATTGGACAGATGGACTAGACTACATCCTCCTGTTTTTGGGGGTGAGCTACATGAGGATCCCCGGGATTTCATTGATCAGTGCAAGGATAGATTGTACAACATGAGGATATTGGAGTCTCATGGGGTAGACTTTGCTACTTTTCAGCTAGAGGACAGAGCCCGTAGATGGTGGCAGTCTTATGTTCTTGGCAGACCAGCAGATTCTCCTCCCATGATTTGGGATAGATTCACCCGTATTTTTCCTGGATAGGTATAATCCACCCTCTCAGAGGGAAGAATTGAGGTTTCAGTTTGAGCAGCTCCAGCAGGGTCAGGTGTTAGTGACCGATTCTGAGGCGAGGTTTTCTGAGTTATCTCGCCATACACTTATGATACTCCCTACTGAGGCGGAGAGAGTGCGGAGGTTTCTTGCGGGTTTACATACTGGCATTCAGGCCACTATGGCTAGAGAGGTTGAGATGGGTACTTCTTATGAGCTAGTCGTGGAGATACCCCGCAGGATTGAGGGTGTACGTCAGTGGAGCCGAGAGCAGCTTATGAGAGATAAGTGGTTCAGGTATTCTAGAGAGTTCAGAGGTGCTCTATCTGGGGGCAAAGGCCAGTTCGTGAGAGGGCAGTCCAGCAGGCCCCCATATCCAGCACCACTACCTCCTCGAGGTGCTCCAGTACGACCCTATCTCAATGCTATACCAGAGAGTTCTTATCGTCCACCAGCTATTTAGGGTCCTTCCAGTGGGTATTCAGTTCCCCAGGGCCAGACTCTTAGTCAGCAGCCCATCGCACCAAAGAGTCGTTACGAGTGCGGGGATCCTAGTCACATACGGAGATTTTGCCCCAGGCTTCGGGGGTATACTAGTGCAATAGGGTCACCAGCCTATGATTACCAGACCGGTTTCTCCACCAGTTGTCCGACCACCAAGAGGTGGAGGACAGGTGGGTAGGGGTCGTCCTAGAGGTTGAGGTCAGCCAGGCGTTGGCGCTTCAGCTCGGTTCTATGCTTTTTCGGCCAGATCAGATGAAGAGGCCTCAGATGCCGTAATTACAGGTATTATTTCTATTTGCGGCAAAGATGCCTTAGTATTATTTGATCCAGGATCTACGTATTCATATGTGTGATCTCTATTTGCTCCATTCTTGGGTATTTCTCATGAGTCCTTGAGTACTCCTGTTTATGTGTCCATTCCTGTGGGCGATTCTATTGTTGTGAACTGGATCTACCGATCCTGTATTATTACATTCTGTGGTTATGAAACTAGAGCAGATCTTCTACTGCTTGAGATGACCGACTTTGAAATTATTCTGGGCATGGACTGGTTATCTCCATATTGTCATGACAAGACTGTTACCTTGGCTATTCCAGTGTTGCCTAGGCTGGAGTGGAAGGGTTCGTTTGTTAGTTCATTTAATTGATTTATTTCTTTTATGAAGGCTCAACACATGGTTGAGAAGGGTTGTTTAGCTTATCTAGCTTATGTTCGGGATACTACTGTAGAGACTCCGGCTATTGGTTGCTTGTAGTTCGGGAGTTCTCCGATGTATTTTCTTAAGATCTTCCAGGTATGCCACCTGATCATGATATTGATTTCTATATTGACTTGGCTCTAGATACCCAGCCTATATCTATCCCACCGTATCGCATGTCTCTGAAAGAATTGAAAGAATTGAAAGAACAGCTTGAGGAGTTACTAGCCAAAGGGTTCGTCAGACCAGTGTTTTGGATAGCATGCAGCGACAAATAGCGAAGAGGGCCCGCTTCACTGAGGCGAAAGGCGTGCAGCGAAGCGCTCACCTTTTTTATGTGAAGCGATAATTTATACAAAAACATAAAAGATTATATACATATAACTAAAAACTCAATAACAATAATATATTAATAAATATCATTCAAAAATTAATTGTGGATCTTGATGAGCCTTGTATAGCATAATTTCAAGCTATATCATTTTGTTTATTACTATCAGATGACGCCATTTCAGCGCTATTTTATGGGGAAAAAATTATCAAGTCAATATGTAACTAATTCTACTCTATAAGACTATAAATCTATAATTGAAAAAACAGAGCAACAAATAAAGAAAGCTACTGCCTTTGCTCGATTTTGAAAAATAGAGCAACAAAAGAAAAATACAACTACTGCCTCTGCTCGATTTTGAAAAACAGAGCAACAAATTGAAAACTAAGAGCTAAAAGAGATAATGGAAGAAACAGAGCAAAGAACCCAAAAACAGAGCAAAGAAAGAAAGAAAGAAGAAAAAAAACAGAGCTGAAAGAGATGATGGAAGAACGAAAAATAGAGCTGGCTGAAAGAGAAGAAAAACAAAGCTGAAAGAAGAAGAAAAACAGCGATCACTGAAGAAAGGAAAAGAAAAAGAAAAAGAAGACCAGCAATGGTGGTCGGCCAGAAGAAGAAGAAAGTAGAAGAAGAAAGGAGAAGAAGAAGAAAAGAAAAGAAAGAAACATACGTGGTGAAGAAAGGGTCGTTGATGGCTGACGATGGAAGAAGAAGAAGAAGATGTGAACCCAATACCTAATTTTGTCGCTGGAGGAGAACTGGAGAAGAAGGGTCGTTGTTCGTAAGAAGTGATTTCACCCAAGCCCTAATCGCGACTTAAGTGCCTTTTTTTTAAATAGCGATGCTACGCTTGCTTTTTTCCACACTGTCGCCTTTCGCTACACAAGCAGAGGTGACCACTATTTTGAATCACAACGCAACAGGCCCTTTGTAGCGACACACACTCGCCTCGCATTGCTATACACTTTTAGCGCTGTAGCGAGCGCTATTTATAACACTGCATCTGACCGAGTGTATTGCCTTGGGGTGCACCGGTATTATTTATGAAGAAGAAGGATGGAACAATACAGATGTGTATTGATTATCGCCAACTGAACAAAGTCACTATTAAGAACAAGTACCCGCTGCCGCGTATTGATGATTTATTTGACCAGTTGCAGGGTGCTAGGGTGTTCTATAAGATCGACTTGAGGTCGGGGTACCATCAGTTCAAGATTCGGGATCCGGATGTTTCGAAGACTGCTTTCCGGACTAGATATGGTCATTATGAGTTTTGGGTGATGTCCTTCCGTTTGACTAACGCCCCGACAACGTTTATGGGTATAATGAACAGGGTATTCAGAGCATATATTGATTCGTTTGTCATTGTATTCATTGATGACATTTTGATCTACTCGTGCAGTAAGGAGGAGCATCAGCAACATATGAGAGTAGTGCTTCAGACGTTGCTGGAACAAAAGTTATATACTAAGTTCTCCAAATGTGAGTTCTGGCTAGAGTCTGTAGCATTTTTGGGGCATATTTTATCGAGTGAGGGTATTAAGGTTGATCCCAAAAAGAGTTGGAGGCATTATCTTTATGGGGTATTTTGTGAAGTTTACACTAATCATCGCAGCTTGCAGTATTTGTTCAAGCAGAGGGACCTAAATCTGAGACAGCATAGATAGCTTGAGTTACTAAAAGATTATGATATACTATCCTGTATCATCCGGGCAAAGAAAATGTGGTTGCAGATGCCTTGAGTAGAAAGGTGGAGATTATGGGTAGTTTGGCTTTCATTTCAGTAGAGGAGAGGCCATTAGCTTCAGATATTCAGTCCTTGGCCAACAGACTTGTGCAGATAGATATTTTAGAGACCAGCTGAGTTCTTGCATGTTTTGTAGCTCATTCTTCACTATTTGAGCAGATCAAGGCTCGCCAGTATGATGATCCACACTTAATGGTTCTTCGAGAAACGGTACTACGGGGTGGTGCCAAGGAAGTTACTATTGGCATGTATGGTGTTCTGCGACTCCAGGATTGTCTATGTGTTCCTAATGTGGATGGACTGAGGGAGAAGATCCTGGAGGAGGCACACAGTTCTCGGTATTCTATTCATCCAGGTGCTACGAAGATGTATCGTGACCTGAGGCAGCATTATTGGTGGCGATGAATGAAAAAGGACATATTTGAGTATGTAGCTAGATGTCTAAATTGCCAGCAAGTTAAATATGAGCACCAGAGGCTAGGTGGCCTACTTCAGTAGATGACTATACTAGAGTGGAAATGGGAACGCATCACTATGGACTTTGTAGTCGGGTTACCGCGGACCTTGCGGAAGTTTTATGCAGTTTAGGTGATTGTTGACAGGTTGACCAAGTCGGCACACTTTATTCCTGTTGTGACTATGTATACTTCAGAGAGGTTGGCCCAGTTATATATTCAGGAGATAGTTCGGTTATACGGTATGCCAATTTCTATCATATCAGATAGAGGCCCTCAGT
Source organism: Nicotiana otophora (assembly GCA_000715115.1). NCBI lineage: Eukaryota > Viridiplantae > Streptophyta > Magnoliopsida > Solanales > Solanaceae > Nicotiana > Nicotiana otophora. The sequence goes on from AWOL01S0019793.1 coordinate 19,178, forward strand.
TTACTTCACATTTCTGGAGAGCAGTACAAAGTGAATTGGGGACCCGTGTAGAGCTTAGCACTGCCTTTCATCCGCAGACCGACGGGCAGTCAGAGCGGACAATTCAGATATTTGAGGATATACTCAGGGCATGTGTGATTGACTTTGGAGATCAGTGGGATCGTTTCTTTCCTTTGGACGAGTTTGCTTATAATAACAGTTACCAACCCAGCATCGAGATGGCTCCATTTGAGGCTTTATATGGTCGGCGATGTCGCTCGCCTATCAGGTGGTTTGAGCCCGGTGAGGTTAAGTTATATAGTACTGATTTGGTGAAGGATGCCTTGAAAAGGTAAAGTTGATTCAGGAGCGACTTCGTACAGCGCAGTCCAGACAGAAAAGTTACGCAGATCAGAAAGCACGTGATTTATCCTTTATGAAGGGTGAAAACATTCTCTAGGAAGTTTCGCCGATAAAGGGAATCATGAGATTTGGGAAAAAGGGAAAGTTGAGCCTAAGGTTTATAGGCCCATTTGAGGTGTTGAGACGAGTTGGGGAGGTTGCTTATGAGCTTTCTTTGCCTCCTAGTCTATCAGGAGTTCATCCTCTTTTCCATGTATTTATGCTTCGGAAGTATCATGCCGACCTATCACATGTGTTAGACTTCAACACAGTTCAGCTAGATAATATCTTGGGTTAAGAAGAGAAGCCAGTTGCCATTGTTGATAAACAGGTTCGCCAGTTGAGGTCCAAGAGGATTTCTGCAGTAAAAGTCCAGTGGAGGGGCCAACTAGTCGAGGAAGCGACTTGGGAGGCCGAGGAAAACATGTGGGCAGATATCCACACTTATTCAGCACTCCAGGTATTATTCTAAACCTGTTCGAGGAAGAACGTTTGTTTAAGAGGTGGAGAATGTAATGACCCAACCGGTCATTTTGACTTTTAGAACCCCGTTCCCTAAAATAAAACTTTTCGTATGTGCTTTTAATGATTTATGACTTGCGGTGATGGTTGGTTCGGGATTTTGAAGTATTCGAGTTGAAATCGGAACACTTGATTCCTTAAGTTAGCCTTAAAAGGCCAAGTTTGACTTCGGTCAACATTTTGAGAAAATGACCCCGAAATCGGGATTTGACGGTTCCAATAGGTTCGTATGATGATTTCGAACTTGGGCGTATGTTCGAATCAGGTTTTGGATAACCCAGGAGCGTTTTGGCGCTTAATAGTAAAAATCAACTATTTGAAGGTTTAAAGTTCTTTAAATTTGGTTAGGAGTAGGTTTTGGAGTAATTGAGGTCCGTTTGGAATTTCGAGTTTGGGAATAGCTCCGTATAGTGATTTAAGAGCTGCCTGCAAAATTTCGTGTCATTCCGAGTAGTTTAAGTATATTTCGGCACATTGGAAGTAAATTGAAGAACTTGAAGTTTCTAAGTTTTATCAATTTAGTTTGGAGTATGATTATTAGATTTAATGTTGCTTTACACCTTTCAAGAGTTCGAGCGAGTCCGTTTTATGATTTCAAACCTGTTGGTGTGTTCGGGCGGGGTCCCAAGTGTTAACCAGACGAGGCTCGGACCAATTTTAAAATTTGGAGGAAGAATTGAAGCTTTATGCTTCTGGTACGATTGCACCTGCGCTTGGATAGTCGCAGGTGCGACTATCGCAGATGTGACGTTTGTGCGCAAAAGCGGAAGGAGGAGGTAATGCCTGCCATCGTAGGTGCGGAACTTTGGCGCACCTGTGAACTCGCAGGTGCGAGGTTAGGCGCGCAGATGCGAGACTTGGTCAGGCGAGTGGAACTCACACCTATGAGGCTTTTCCGACGGTGCGAAGCCGTAGGTGCATTCCCACCTCCGCAGGTGCGAAAGGCCTGTTTGGCAGAAAGCTTAAAAGAACGGGAATCAACCATTTCTGCCCATTTTTCCACCATTTTCAAGCGATTTCAGAGCTTTTGAGAGGGGAGTTCAACTAACAACTTGGAGGTAAGTTAATTCTACACACCTTGAGTTAAATACATAGATTATGGGTAGATTATAACTAGTAAATCTTAAAAATCAAAGGTTTAGATGAAAAACCTAGATTCTTATAAAAAGGGGATTTTAACCACGAAAATTGTTATGGAATTGGGTAGAAATTATATATTTGAGTTCTTGAGATTATGGGTAACGTTTTCATCCAAAACTTTTCAGAATCCGAGCACGTGGGCTTGCGCTGAATTTTATGAATTTTACTGTTTTGGTTAAGGTAATTTATTTAATTGCCTAAATTCGAATTATTGAGCATGTATTAATTATTTTGTATAATATTTGGATAGCTTCGGATTTTTCGGCATCGAATTGAGAATTTAACGCGACGTGGTAATCGGAAAGCGGACTTTGAGACAAAGTAAGTCTCTTATCTAATCTTCTGAGGGGAAAATTGCCCCATATGTAATTAAAGTAATAATTGCTGCTAATTGTGGGGGCTACGTACACACGAGGTGACGAGAGTCCATGCGTAACTACTATTAATGCTAAAGTCTGGGTAGTTTAGGACTCACAGCATGAATTACTTGTGCAAATTATATTCTTTGTTTAATTAATATTATTTGTTATATATATATATATATATATATATATATATATATATATATATATATATATATATATATATATATATATATATATAT
>AWOL01S0019793.1:22753-51449 GCA_000715115.1 Nicotiana otophora
GAACGCCTCGGCAGGATAGATGTATCTATGGATCGCACCGCACGTCCCTAGGCAGTGTACACGACACTCTGGATCGGGCCGTACGACCTCGGCAGAAATCGTGCCTAATAATAATAATTACACGATACTTTGATAGTTTATTGCAGCTTGTGAAACTAATTAATAAATTGGAAATCTTTACAATTTAAAAAATTAATTATCTCTGCTTGTTAAGGAATTATTGTTATTCCTGTAAATGAGGCTAATTGATAAATTGGAAATTTATTGAAAGTGAAGGAATTTATTTAATATATTGAGAATTGTTGCATTTGAAGGAATTTAATTATTTCTGCTGGTTAAAGAAAATCATTGTAAATTATATAAATCATGTTGATCTAGATATTGCTATTTTTATTTTATTTATTATTATTGACTCTTAGTGAGTGTCAAAGTCGGCCATCTCCTCTCTATCACTTCGAGATTAGGCTTGATACTTACTGGGTACACGTTGTTTACGTACGCATGCTACACTTGCTGCACTTTTTGTGCATGACATGAGGCAAGTACTAGTTGGGGACCTATCATCTTACACTCACGTTATCCAGAGGCGTAGTGGTGAGCTGCTATTCTGAGCCGTTCTACAGCTACCAGTGTCTCTTCTTGTATTTACATTTTGTTATTTTATTTCAGACAGTATTTGGAGTTTTGTATAATCTACTAGATGTTCATACACTTGTGACACCAGATTTTGGCACACATACTAATATAATTTATTTTTTTGGATTTAATCCCGTTCCTGGATTTTTAATTACTAGATCTTTTCATATTGTCTAAATTCCTACAAGTAAGAAGAGTTTAATTACTCGGTTAATTTTAAAAGAATTTAATGTGGGTTTAAATTAATATTTGACTTGCCTAGCTGTAGTGTTGGGCGCCATCACGACCTATAGGCGAAATTGGGTCGTGACTATCTGGGATATATTCTACACTTGATTAATTGTTGTGAGATTTATATAATGGTTTCTAGTCAAAGATAGACTCAAATTTTAGATTATAATGTTGAGACATGATTAAATATCCACTACATCTAACTAATTAAACCTTTAGAGGATTCATTATATAAGTCCCTATACAGATATATAAATTTTATTGTACAAAGTCATACAAAATTAAGTTGTGTTTGAGTCCTAATTCAAAATATTGTTGGCACAAATCAATATCAATTACTTCAGTCCGAATACAAAAAATTACAATACAATTAATTATAATAAAGAATACGAAAGAATCGTGATATAAGTTTATCACGTATCCAATGCTAGGCCTACTTATACAACTAGTATGCACGGCTGAAATTGTAGTCCTTTTAGCTAGGCCACAAAGCATAAAGATTAAGAATAAAAATTTTGGTTTTTAAATAAACTACCCGTCCGATTATTATGTTTTTAAGCCGATATACATAGATTATATATTGATTATAAATAGTTATACACTTGTTATATATGGATAATACGTAACTTATACATATGTCGCCTCTTTTTACCTTAAGTTGTGTTTTTCGAACAATGGTGATACTGCTTGACTTTAATAGCATAATTAAACCTTTCCATAACAGTCTTGTATGTTCCAATAGATTTTGGCTACTATCTTGAAGTATTGTTTTAAAGAACATATATATAAAAAATTGATTCTAAAAATAAAATTGATCGTTATATTGAAATATTGTCATAGAAAATAATTATTATAAAGGATAACTGTAAAGAGTTAATCATATCATGCCAAACCTCATCTATCTTGTCCTTATCACAATTTAATTCCAACACTTCCTCTCAAGTTAATGAGAGGTAAATTCTGAGAAACTGAATTCAGAGGTATCTAAAGTTGCACAAATTTTGCATAGCGGCAGCCAAAAAGGGTCAAATATTGTCTACAAACCCATAATATTTTTAAACGGAGAGGTTGTCGAACAATTTTCGGATATTAAACTTTATGACGGCCGTCCATTCATAAAAGCTTTTCTCTGACAATGTTTAATGGCTAATTAGCCTTTCTTTTTTAAGATTTATATTTCTTTTTATTTTCTCCTCTTTTACTTTATATTTCAACTTCCACCCTCATTTTTTAATCTTTCTTCTCCATTTCTTTATCTGAATCCATCTAAAATTCTCTCTTTCCCTAATTTTCTATACCGATTCAGGAGCAGAACCCTAATTTTTATCTCGATTTTTGAACAGAAGCAAGAATAAATAAAGCAATTGAGGTTAGAACCAAGATTACCGGAGAAAATCGCTACTGAGAGAAGGTGTAGCCATTCTCCGATGAGAGCAAAGAGAAAATGAGGTTTTTACAATTGACCTACCCGTTTTAATCCTAGCCTTCTTTTTTTATTTTTACCTTGTAATGTTTTACAATAATATAATAAAGTATTAAAATTTTAATTAAGTCTATTTTTTAGATTAAGCTAAACAAATATCCACGTAGATTGCCACATGGCTGATTTTAAAAATAATTTGGAGTGTGTATTATACACAGTAAGAATGCTAATGGGTTTTATTATGGAGGAGATATAGTTCACGAGATTTTTGTGGACATGCGAAATATTGTTTAGGTAGGCAACTGACAAAGATTGTATAGTTTAGGCGGTTTTTAGGGTATTAACTCTTCGATTTGAAAGAATATTCATCTAAAAAGAAACCAAATTAATTAAGTTCGTGTATTTTTCTTTCTTTATTATAGAGAAATTAAATAATGAAAAATTAAACATGTTGCATCATTGAAGTCTGTCATGAAAGACCAATTGAGTTTGGCTAGCTCTTACAAAATTGTGATTTGGGTTCGATCAGAGGCATATTCAGAATTTAAATCCTATATTTTCAACTTTTAAATCTTTTAGTATGAAAATTATTATATTTTTAAAATTATGGGTTTACATCTACTATTTTTATAATTTTAATAAATTTTTACATATAAATTTTTAGTCTGCATTAAAAGTTATGGATTCAATTTGAATGTATCCGCCCTCGTTCCAACGAAACCATTAAATGTCCTTTTCCTCTTTCCTTTTCTTTTCTTTTCTTTCTTCTTTATGTCATATTTTGTACTTTTGGCCAATTGTATATATAACCTCTTTCCTATATAAACACGTTTAAAATTTTGGCACGCTCATCAACTAAACTGTTTAATAGCATAAATTATAATTTTTTCTGGAAAAAAAAGAAATTGTTATTTGATTAGATTACCTTATCTCTCTTCAAACTTTTTCTTAAGATTATAGAACTTTGTTAGAAAATTTTATAGATCATTTAAACGGATAGATTTAGAAAAAATAACTAATGCATCTTATTTTCAAAGCGACAGTTATTTTGGACCAAATTAATTAGACTAAATAGATACTTATTTCAGGAGGAAGTATATAAGTTTTCTCACTCTTTTAAATGTTGAACACCGTTTCTGAAAGCCCTAACATATGCTGACGGTTCCCTCCATGTATCGAGGCATTAATGTTATAATAATACTTTTACCCCATTAAGGTTTCAAGCTATGCATAATGCATCGAATTATAACTGTCAAAAGTCAATATAAGATTCAAGTAGAAAAGCTAATTTTTGTAACGAAAAAATAAATAGCATCATATCCTATCGGAAATAAATGAATATTATTTGCCATTTTTGTTGACTTTCTAATATTCCATTGTTCTCAAAAACGAGAAATTAAGAATAACAAGATCAGCATAAATAAGAAAGACAGCCACGGTAAAATGCAGTCTTTTTTCCTTGTCACTTAAACATAAACAAGAAAATAAACATCTTATTCCTTAAGACCATTCCAAATAGTGATACATAAAATATGTATATTTTTATATTGTTCCAAATAAAAACCACTGATCTCACCTCCCATTTATAGTTAGTTAGAACGTTTGGATTTCCTGAACCTTCGACATAGGTATATGGGTCGTGAAACATATCAAAAAAAAATTCTTTACCCCCAACCAAAAGAGACAAAAAGAATAAAGTTTTATTGAGAAATGTCTCGCAAAATGACCAATTAAAGTCTTGTTTTTATAGTAAGATTAAGGGGTCGTGAAACATATCAAAAAAAGGTCAAGGGGCATGATCAGTAAAAAGGAGAAAATGTTGATTAAGGAAAGAGCCGCAATTAGAAATTAAATATTGAAAATGTAAGTTGGGTTCTCGAATTTTAGAGTAAATTTTATGGGTGATCATTCAACTTTGTATTCATTATTCAAAAATTATTTTTCTTTCTTTTGCTACGTAAAAGTCATTCAACTTTATGTTTAGTATCCAAAAGTCACGTTTCTTTCTTTTGTTACACAAAAATTATTTTACTATGCTCTAGTTATTACAATAATCACTTTGACCAGATTTTACAAATCTTTCACCTGAAAAGTCTATTATGCCCTTGACATTATAAATCATCCCATTTATGTACCACCTTCTATATTATATGCTATATAATATATTTTTACCCTAGTATTTTACTTATAATTAAAATAACTTGATATTATTTTTATAATATATTCGTACATTTAATGTTTTCTTAATGTTGATTTTCAAGATATATAAGTAGCATTATAAAATTTGGCAGTAATATTACCGTGAACAAATCTCAAGTCCAAGCCATACTCATTAATTCAATAAATAAAATACCCACATTTAGCACAATGACATATCAAAATTAATTTTTTAAAATAAATAATATTAATAGATAAAGCTTTAAAAATCTTAATCTTAAACACAAATATCTTTGAAACTTTTTTAAAAATTTTTGTTGACTTTAAAAAACTATCATTTGTTAAAAACTATTGTTTGTTATTATTTCAAATAAATATTAAAAAATAAATATTTTTTATCATTTTTATATTTAAAATATGTTTAAATATGATTAAACATATTGAGTGCCATGAAAAATATTAAATGTATGGATATATTATAAAAATAATAAATAAATAATTTAAAGTTATTTTAATTAAAAGTATACCTAGGTAAAAATATATTATATAGTATATAATATAGAAGGTATTACATAAATAAGAGGATTTATAATGTCAAGGGCATAATAACTTTTCAAGTAAAAGTATTATAAAATCTGGCCAAAGTGACTTTTGTGATAAATAGAGCAAAGTAAAATATTTTTTGTGTAACACAAGAAAGAAAAGTGACTTTTAGTTGATGAACACAAAGTTAAATAATTTTTATGTAACAAAAAGAAGAAAAGTGACTTTTGCGTAATTGACACAAACTTAAATGACCTATGAAATTTACTTGAAATTTTATACATAAAAGTTTTAGTTTAGTCAGGTTCACAAATCTTGATTTGGATTCCAACAATTTGTACTTACTCTAATATCATTAAATCATTATTAAAGTTCCTTGCCTTTTTATCTTTAGAGATAATACACAATTAACTTGTCTCTAAGTTTCAAGTGCACATTTAAACTTTGTGGGATCAGAGACCTATCACCCCGTTCTTGAAAATTAGTGCAAACAATTGCATAAATATAACTTTGTTTTAGGGTGGTCTTTAACTTTTGACCTCGGTTTGTACTTACTCTAATATCATTAAATCATTATTAAAGTTCCTTGCCTTTTTTATCTTTAGAGATATTAAAGTTCCTTGCCTTTTTATCTTTAGAGATAATACATAATTAACTTGTCTCTAAGTTTCAAATGCACATTTAAACTTTGTGGGATCAGAGACCTGTCACCCCGTTCTTGAAAATTAGTGCAAACAATTGCATAAATATAACTTTGTTTTAGGGTGGTCTTTAACTTTTGACCTCGGTTTGTACTTACTCTAATATCATTAAATCATTATTAAAGTTCCTTGCCTTTTTTTTATCTTTAGAGATAATACACAATTAAACAACTGCACATTTAAACTTTGTGGGATCAGAGACCTGTCACCCCGTTCTTGAAAATTAGTGCAAACAATTGCATAAATATAACTTTGTTTTAGGGTGGTCTTTAACTTTTGACCTCGGTTTGTACTTACTCTAATATCATTAAATCATTATTAAAGTTCCTTGCCTTTTTTTTATCTTTAGAGATAATACACAATTAAACAACTGCACATTTAAACTTTGTGGGATCAGAGACCTGTCACCCCGTTCTTGAAAATTAGTGCAAACAATTGCATAAATATAACTTTGTTTTAGGGTGGTCTTTAACTTTTGACCTCGGTTTGTACTTACTCTAATATCATTAAATCATTATTAAAGTTCCTTGCCTTTTTTTTATCTTTAGAGATAATACACAATTAAACAACTGCACATTTAAACTTTGTGGGATTAGAGACCTATCACCCCGTTCTTGAAAAATAGTGCAAACAATTGCATAAATATAACATTGTTTTGGGGTGATCTTTAACTTTTGACCTCCGTTTGTCCCGTAGTCAAAACTTCTAGGTCAAAAGTAAAAAGTGTTGTCAATGAAAAAAGCAAAGGGCAATGCCATGTTAAGCTTGAAGTTCTTCAATAGAGCAAACATGGACAAAAATTCAAGACTATTCACTTTGAGGGTATTTGTGTATTTCACCCTGAAAACTGTATCCAGATGAAGGCCTAAGTCGTTGAAACATTTGCAATGGGCCCTTAATATTTTTGAAGGGATCTTTACACAAATAATCATAATTCATTATTTACTTTTTGTAGTTTTTATACATAAATTATGCACTAATAATATATATTTATATGCATATATGCATCCGCCAACTATTTACATTTTAAGAGTTTAAATGAGCATCTATTAAGGTTCATTCTTATTTTATGAAGTCCCATCAGTTATTACTAACACTTTTCATAATAAAACGTGTACCTTTTACTCTCTCCCATCCTCTTACGAAGCTATAAAGGGCTGAAGGATAGTGAAAACATTAAAGGCAGAATAGCCTCACAGACATCTTTATTTGCACTGGTTTGACATCCCGATCCTCCTACTTTACGAAGTTTCATCAAAGTACTTGAAATTCTTCAAATCTAATATTTTAAACCCCTTCGACCATTGACCAAGTTTATGTAGAATTGATATAGATGAGTTGGACAAAATATGTGATTATTTAACCCAAAAATAAATTTCTCGGTCAAAGTCAATATCAATAAGAAATCGGGTTGTTGATAACCAAGATTTACTTCACTTTCTCAATAATTTGAAGAATAAGACAAATAATAAAATAATTGACAAGGAAAGAAATTCAAAATAGATAGATAATCTCTCCCATAATTACGGTAAGCAATATAACGATCCAATCGGCCGTTTTGAGTATTTTAGCTTTGATCCCCTATTTATTGCCTCATCTGTGTTATATTGTGGTTACGTGACTTGTCGGTATCTTTGGTTTTGGGTGAGTTTTGGAATGGAATGGGACACATAGTCCATAAATTGGAGGTTTAAGTTGTAAGAGTTGACCGTAGTTTGACTTTTGTGTAGATGACTCCGGAATGGAGTTTTGTTGGTTCCAATAGTTTCGTATGGTGATTTTCGACTTAGGAGCGTGTCCAGATGTTGGTTTGAAGGTCAGTAGGTTGTTTCAGTGTGAATTGGCGAAAGTCGAAAAGTTAAAGGTTTAAAAGATTTGGGAAGTTTGACCGGGTGTTGAATTTATTGATATCGGGGTCGGATCCTAATTCCGGAAGTTGAAAGAGGTCTGCAATATTATTTATGAATTGTGTGCAAAATTTGAAGTCAATCGGAGAAGGTTTGGTATGAATCTGCATTGGTTTCGAAATTCAGAAGTTCATAGTTCAGACGCTTGAATTTGGGTTGCGATTCATAGAATCAATATTGTTTGTTGTGATTTTTGGCCTCGCGTAGGTCCGTTATGTGTTTTAAAACTTGTTGGTATATTCTACGGTGCCCCGTGAGCCCGGGTGTGAAACGAATTGAATCCTGATCAAATTAGACTTGTGAGAATTACTGAAGCTCCCAGCATCTGGTGTCATCGCACTTGCGGAGGGACTGGCTGCAGGTGCGGACTCGCAAAAGCGATCAATTGATTGCAGAAGCGGAGTTGGCCTTGCCCAGCTGGGACCGCAGATGCGGCCCATTTTCGGCAGAAGCGGAAGTGCATGAGCGGAGTGGTGTGAGTAGGCAAGGGACCGCAGGCGAGACTCCACAAAAGCGGGCTCGCAGGTGCGATCTGTGGTTTGCAGAAGCGTAATTTCTGGACTTAAGTAGAATCCGCACATGCAATGATTTTTTCTGCAGGTGCGGCATTACAAAAGCGACACAAAATTCGCAGAAGCGGTTTTGCTGGGCAGAAAAGAGGAATTTCCGAGGGTTTGATTCATAACCCATTTTTGGACTTAGAGAGGTCAGTGTGAGGCGATATTTTGGGAGTTTTTCAGAGAGATTATTGGGGCAAGAATTCCTTACTCGATTTTGGTTAAATTACACGAATCTATTATTTTTTCAATCATTTAATAAGAGTTTAGAGTTGAAAAATTGGGAAAAAAGTTGAGAAACTTACTAGGCTAAAAATTAAGGATTTAAAAGGTGATTTGAGATTGGATATGAGTAACTCTTGTATGATTGGATTCATTATCGAATACGTATTCGGATTTTGTAATTTTTATCGGGTTTCGAGACGCTTTCCCGGGTTGACTTTTTATTTCTTTGTAAAGATCGTAATTTTATTGTTCGAATTAGTTTTCCATAGTTTATATTTATAGTATGAAGTTGTTTAGGCTAGTTTTGAGCCGATCGGAGTTGGATAATCGAGGGAAAGGCCTACTAATTGATTGAGATAGCATGGTTTGAGGTTCGTGTCTTGCCTAACCTTGTGTGGGGGAATTACCCCTTAGGATTGGTATTGTTTGTGATAATTGTGATGTGTGAAAGTCGTGTACGCAAGATGACAAGTGTGTACACAGGCTAAGTGTGGAAACCACCATTTTTAGGTATGTAGATTTATTTCATGCCATAATTGAGTTCTCTTACCATGTTACGTTCATCGTCATTAGTCTATTTACACATGATCTACTTGTCTTATCTCTTTCTTGCTAATTGCTTTACATATTTAGTTGAAGTTTTTGTTTCCTTTATTCCGTATTCACTATTTAACTGTTGACCTCTTTACTTGAAGTTGTCATTCTTGAAATATCTTGTTGTTGAAATTGGTATTGAGATAGAAAGATCGTGATTCACATTGAGGCAAAGTGTTAAGTTATGAAATACCATTTTGTTGAGTTGTTCATTCCAGTTGTTAATGTTGAGACTCATGTGTATATTGTGGTTGAACCATGGGCTCTTTACTGTGAAAATACTGTTATTGTTTGGTTTCTCTGGAAAGTTGTGATATTGGGCACTTGAGGTGCGATTTATGATACGTTATGATTTTAATACGCATGCGGTGGTATAAAGTTTTGGGGTTGAAATGCATGTAGTGAGATAAGGTGGGCTTGATACGCGTGACTAGTAGGGGAACTACTAGAAGTCATGCGACGTGATAAGTTGGGCTAAAATGCGGGATGCTGTTTCGGGAAAATGATTTTCAAAACTAAATGTAAAGTCCCGCGGTGATATAAGAAAAGATTGTGATTTATTCTTGTGATTGGAGACTACGAGGCGGTACCTCGGTAGTGACTCTTGCTGGCATTTCTCCATTTTTGCACTTGTCTTTTGTTGTTGTTTTCCATAGAATATTATTAATGGTTTTCTCCGTGTTGCACTAATTTCTTTAGTTCTGTGTAGCTAAACCTGTTATGCTATTTGTTGTTTCAATTTTATTATTATTGTTATTACACTGCCTTACACTTGTTCAGTCTTTTATTTATTTCAATAGGGCCTTGACCTGATCTTGTCATTACTCTGTCGGGGTTAAGCTTGGCACTTAATTAGTACTGTCATGATGTACTCATGCTACGCTTCTGCACATCTTTTTATGTATATCCATGTACCTCATATCAGTCCCGGCACTAGTGAGATGAGTTCGAATTTGGAGACTTCAAGATATACTTGCCCGCGTCCGCAGGCCTAGGAGTCACCTTCTATCCATTTCTATATTTTTCCTTCTTTACTATAGTTGTATAGGGATGACTTTAATACTGGCATAAAACTTGTGACTTGTATTTTGCCAGGTTTTGGGCTATTGTACATACACTGAATTATGGAGAATTTTCCTTATATTAGTTGTTGGATTTTTGAGATTTTTAAATTATTATTTCAGTTACTTTTGCATGCTTAATAGGCTTACCTAGTCTTAGAGACTAGGTGCCGTCACAACATCCTACGAAAAAAAATTGGGGTCGTGACAAGTTGGTATCAGAACTTTAGGTTCATAGGTGTTACGAGTCACAAGCAGGTTTAGTAGAGTCTCGCGGACCGGTATGGAGACGTCTGTACTTATCTTCGGGAGGCTATGGAATTGTTAGAAAAAGTTTCACTTCTTTGATTCCTTATTGTGCGAAGTTGTTGACTTCGAAATTCTAAATCTCCGTCTTTCTATTCACTCACACATAGTGAGGACACGTATAGCTGGATCGGATGATTAGACAACTACGCCCCCTGCTGGAGCTGTGAGATACTGGGATTGGGTTAGAGGCCGAGGACGAGCACATAGTGAAGCCAGGGCACCGACTCGAGCTTCTACAGAGGAGCCATCGGTAGATCAAGTTGGAGGACAAGCATCTGATGCGCCTATTACTGCACTAGCACTTCAAGAGACACTCGCCTAGTTTATGAGCATGTTTGGCACTCTGGCTCAGGCAGGGTTGATCCCACTTGCTCCTAGCACATCTCAGGCTGGGGGGGGGGGGGGGGGAGCACAGACTCCCTCCATCCGTACCCAGAACAACGGGTCTAATTGACCAGGTTCTAGAGGTCATACTAGTGCAGTCGGTCGCCCCAGTTCAGCCTGAGGTTAGGGCAACAATTTCTTAGGGGGAGAAGCTCAGGCTTGAGAGGTACAAGAAGTACCACCCTCCTACTTTCAGCGGTTTGGATTCAGAGGATTCCTAGGGTTTTCTTTAGGAGTGCCACCGTATCCTCTGTACTATGGGTATTGTAGAGTCGAGTAGGGTTGCTTTCGCTACGTTCCAGCTTGAGGGATCATCTTATCAATGGTGGCGATCATATGAGTTGGGTAGTCCGGCTGAGGTAGATTCACTCACTTGGGCTCGTTTCTCAGATATATTCTTGAGGGAGTTTGTTCCCTAGAGTTGTAGGGATGCATGGCGCGCAAAGTTTGAGCAGTTGTGCCAGGGTGCTATGATCGTATCAGAGTATGCAATCCGATTCAGTGATTTGTCTAGGTATGCACCATCCTTGGTTGCTACTGTCAGAAAGCGAGTTCGTCAATTTATCGAGGGGCTCAGCCCTGGTATCAAATTCAGCATGGCCTGAGCGTTGGAGATGGACATCCCATACTAGCACGTAGTGGAGATTGCTGGGAGATTTGAGGGTATATGGGCCCGGGAAAGAGAGGAGAGAGAGGCCAAGAGGCCTCGATATTCTGGAACATATAGTGGTGCCCGTGCCCTAGTTGCAGCCCGTCATGGTAGGGGCTATGTGAGCCACCCTGTTCATTCAGCACTTCTAGCTGCCAACGCTATTCCGGCGACTCCCAGCCTACCGGGCCAGAGCCAGTTCGGGCAGCACTTCCTCCGAGAGCTTGTTTTGTGTGTGGTGACACTCATCATTTGGTGAGGGATTTCCACAGTCTCAGGAGGGGGCACCTCCATAGACTACTCAGGACCCACGTATTTCATAGGGTCCTCAGGCTTCTCAGGCCGTGGTTACCGTACCAGTTTTCACTCCACCTGCACAGCCAGCTCGAGGTGGAGGTCGGACATGTAGAGGTCGCCCTAGAGGGGGAGGCCAGGACAAATATTATTCTCTTCTTACTAGGACAGAGGCAATTGCATCCGGCTCAGTCATTACAGGTATTGTTCCGGTTTGTCATAGAGATGCGTCAATCTTATTTGACACAGGCTCTACTTATTCCTATGTATCATCTTAGTTTGCTCCATATTTGGGTATATCCCGTGATTCTTTGAGTTCTCATGTCGATGTGTCTACGCCTGTGGGAGATTCCATTGTAGTTGACCGTGTGTAACAGTCGTGTTTAGTTGTTCTTAGTGGTTTTGAACCAGAGCCAATCTATTATTGCTCAGTATGGTAGATTTTGATGTTATTTTGGGCATGGATTGGTTGTCGCCCTATCATATTATTCTCGATTGTCACACCAAGATGGTGACGTTGGCTATGCCAGGTTTACCGCATGTGGAGTGGAAAGGTACTTTAGATTATGTTCCTATCAGGGTGGTGTCTTTCCTTAAGGCACATTGGATGGTTGGTAAGGGATGTGATGCGTATCTAGCATATGTGAGGGTTGTCAGTGTTGATACTCTAACCGTTGAGTCAGTTTCGGTAGTGAGGGATTATCTATATGTATTTTCGGCAGATCTTCCGGGCATGCCGCCCGATATGGATATTGATTTGTTATCGGGCACTCATCCCATTTCTATTCCACCATATCGTATGGCCCCAACAGAGTTGAAGGAGTTAAAGGAGCAGTTGGAGGAGTTACTTGATAAAGGTTTCACCTGGCCTAGTGTGTCGCCTTGGGGTGCTCCAGTCTTGTTTATAAAGAAGGATGGTTCTATGCGTATGTGCATTGATTATCGATAGTCGAACAAGGTTACAGTGAAGAACATGTACCCATTGCCATGCATTGATGACATTTTGATCAGCTACAGGGTGTAGAGTGTTCTCAAAGATTGACTTACGGTCAGGCTATCATCAATTGAAGATTCGGGAGCCGGATATTCTGCTTGTCCTCAAGGACACGGTTCAGCACGTCGATGCCAAGGAGGTCACAATTGGGGATGACAGTGTATTACAGATGTAGGACAGGCTATGCGTGCCCAATGTAGATGGTTTGCGTGAGTTGATTCTTCAGGAGGCCCACAGTTCGCGGTACTCCATTCATCTGGGTGCCGGCAAAATGTATCAAGACTTGAGGAAACACTATTGGTGGAGAAGAATGAAGAAGGACATAGTGGAGTATGTAGCTCGGTGCCTAAATTGTCAGCAGGTGAAGTATGAGCATCAACTAGAGGTTGGCATAAAATCCGAAAAACCGAATTCCGAACCAAACCGAATTAATTTGGTATTTCGGTTTCGGTTTTTTTGGTATTTCGGTATACTTCGGTACAGAAATTTTGGTATTTTGGTATGGTATTCGGTATTGAGTTTTTGATATTTCGGTATACCGAAATACCGAAATACCAAAATATTTAAGTCCAAGCCCACCTATATTTCTATTTTCCAGCCCAATAAGCCTAAGCCCAACACCCCAAGTCCCCTAAATCCTAATTCCCTAATCCCTTAGTGGGCCTAGAAACCTCCTTAGGCTTAGAGACTTACGGACAGTAGTTTGAGAATTTAAAGAATCACTGTTTTTGGGGAATATACACCATCAATTCCATTTCTCTTCTCTGATTTGGCAATCAAAATAGTGTCACCGAACTAATTATTCTTGAAACAATGGCTTTAAGTTTTCCTTTGAGTGGTTGAATTCTCAGCAGAAGTCATAAGATATGTTAGGCAACAGGAAATTAGGCATAGCATAATCTTGGGAGGTTTGAAAGATTTTGGTATAATACTGAAACCATACCGAAACAAATAAAACAATACCGAACCATACCGAACTACTTTGGTATGGTATTTGGTATGCACAATTGATATACTGAATACCGAAATACCGAACCATAATTATTAAATACCGTACCGAAATACCGAACGCCCACCCCTAACATCAACGATCAGGTGGGTTGCTTCAGAGGCTAGAGATTCCATTGTGGAAATGGGAGCGGGTTACTATGGATTTTGTTGTTGGGCTCTCACAAACTCGGAGGAAGTTCGATGCAGTATGGGTAATTGTGGATAGGTTGACCAAGTTGGCTCATTTCATTCCAGTGGTAACTGCTTATTCCTCAGAGCAGCTGGCTCAGGTCTATATTTGCGAGATTGTCAGACTTCATGGCCTGCGGGTATCCATCATCGCTGACCGACATACGCAGTTTACATCGCGATTCTGGAGGGCCGTACAACATGAGTTAGGCACATGGGTTGAGTTGAGCACCGTATTTCACCCTCAGATAGACAGATAGTCCGAGCACACTATTCAGATATTGAAGGATATGCTCTGTGCATGTGTGATGGAGTTTGGGGTTCTTGGATTATTTCTTGCCGCTTGCGGAGTTTTCCTATAGCAACAGCTACCAGTCGAGCATTCAGATGGCTCTGTATGAGGCCTTGTATGAGAGGCGGTGTCGGTCTCTGGTGGGTTGGCTTGAGCCGGGAGAGGCTAGGCTATTGGGTACAGACTTGGTTCAGGATGCTTTGGAAAGGTTAAATTTATTCAAGATCGACTTCACACAGCCCAATCTAGACAGAAGAGTTATGAATATTGGAAGGTTTACGACGTTGCATTCATGGTTGGGGAGCGAGTCTTACTCCGAGTTTCGTCCATGAAAGGTGTTTTGAGGTTCGGGAAGAAGGGCAAGTTGCCCTAGGTATATCGGACCTTTTGAGATACTTGAGAGGATTGGGGAGGTGGCCTACAGGCTTTCACTACCACCTAGTCTAGCAGCGGTTCATCTAGTATTCCATGTTTCTATGCTCCGAAAGTATCACGGTGATCTGTCTTGGTCGGGTTTTAAGACACCGGCTCGGGTTGACCTTTTGAGCTGACTTTTTATTTCTTTATAAAGATCGTAATTTTATTGTTCGAATTAGTTTTCCATAGTTTATATTTATAGTATGAAGTTGTTTTGGCTAGATTCGAGCCAATCAAAGTTGGATAATCGAGGGAAAGGCCTACTAGTTGATTGAGATAGCATGATTTGAGGTAAGTGTCTTGCCTAACCTTGTGTGGGAGAATTACCCCTTAGGATTGGTGTTCTTTGTGATAATTGTGATGTGTGAAAGCCGTGTACGCAAGGTGACGAGTGTGTACACAGCCTAAATGTGAAAATTACCAGTTTTAGCTATGTAGATTTCTTTCATTCCATAAATTGAGTTATCCTATCATGTTACATTCGTCGTAATTAGCCTATTTTCACATGTTCTACTTGTCTTATATCTTACTTGATAATTTCTCTACATGTTTAGTTGATATTTTTGTTTCCTTTATTCCGTATTCACTATTTAACTGTTGAACTCCTTACTTGATGTTGTCATTCTTGAAATATCTTGTTTTAGAAATTGGTATTGAGATATAAAGGTCATGATTCATATTGAGACAAAGTGCTAAGTTTTGAAATACCTTTCTGTTAAGTTGTTCATTCCGGTTGTTATTGTTGAGACTCTTGTGTACATTGTGGTTGAGCCATGGGCTCTTTACTGTGAAAATATTGTTATTGTTTAGTTTCTCTGGCAAGTTGTGATATTGGGCAATTGAGGTGTGATTTGTGATACGTTGTGATATTGATAAGCATGCGGTGGTATAATGTTTTGGGGTTGAAACGCATGCGGTGAGATAATGTGGGCTTGATATGCATGGCTAGTAGGGGAACTACTGGAAGTGAGGTGGTTTGATAAGGTGGGCTAAAACACGGGATGCTATTTTGGAAAAATGATTTTCATAACTAAATGTAAAGGCTCCCGCGGTGATATAAGGAAAGATTGTGATTTATTCTTGTGAACTGAGACTACAAGGTGGTACCTCGGTAGTGACTTGCTGGAATTTCTCCATTTTTGCACTTGTATTTGGTTGTTGTTTTCCTTAGAATATTATTAATTGTTTTCTCCGTGTTGCACTAATTGCTTTAGTTTCGTGTAGCTAACCATGATATGCTATTTGTTGTTTCAATTTCATTACTGTCATTATTACACTGCCTTACACTTGTTCAGTCTTTTATTTATTCCAGTAGGGCCTTGACTTGACCTCGTTACTACTCTACCACGGTTATGCTTGGCACTTACTGGGCACCGTTATGGTGTACTCATGCTATATTTCTGCACATCATTTTGTGCATATCCAGGTACCTCCTATCATTCCCGGCACTAGTGAGTCGAGTTCACATTTGGAGACTTCAAGGTATACCTGCCCGCGCCCGTAGGCCTCAGAGTCACCTTCTATCTATTTCTATATTTTTTCTTCTTTACTAGATATAGTTGTATAGGGATAACTTTGATACTGGCATAGAGCTTGTGACTTATATTTCGCCGGGTTTTGGGCTATTATACATACACTGAGTTGTGGAGATTTTTCCTTATATTATTTGTTGGGTTTTTGAGATTTTTAAATTGTTGTTTCAGTTACTTCTGCATGTTTGTTAGGCTTACCTAGTCTTAGAGACTAGGTGCCGTCACGACATCCTACGGAGGGAAATAGTTGTCGTGACAAGAATCTTATGAATAAAATAAAGAATAATCGCATATGTTTCAATAATAATTAGATACCATTACATATGAGGACTAAGCCCTTATATAGGATTACACAATTATAATAATGTTCTTACTTAATTCGGGCTTGTTAATGGCACTGATTGCCTTGATTACCAGTTACCATATATAATTGTGTAACAGAAGCATTTATGACTGATGATTTCCCATAACCACGATTAATATCGATTTCCTTTCCTTATTTATAAAAGATTTGTGTATCTTCCCTCTTTAATGGTCTTTATACATTCTGCTCATATTTCTTCTTTTCCAGCAGTCAGAGCCGGTTCCTTTCCTAGAAAAGTCCCGGGGGTATTTCTCTCGTGCCTTCTTGAATTCTTTAACTCATCTAATTGAAAATTCCACCTCTCACTTTATTGATGGTCCACGTGTCATGCCTTTTTCCCCACCAATACAGATAGTCCCCTCACTTTTTGAATATTCTCAACTGAATATTCGGGAAATGGTAAGTTTTTATGGCGGGAATTCTTTGCTGTCGTTTCTCGAGTATCATAATGCCTTTTTCAGAACCGATGCGACATATGTCACGTCCATTTAATGCTCAAGACACGTGTCTCACCATGATTGGTTTTGAGGTTTTCAGCGCTTTTTTAGGGTTTCTCTGCGGCTGCATCAGTCACGAAGTGACAGTTCTATTATGAAAGTTCATAATGATCAACCCTGATGACGGTTGCTTCTCCTTATAAATACTTCGTCATGCTTGATTTTTAAAACTCTCTTCCCTCTTCTGTGCATTCATGTCCCTAACATTTCCTTGTATTTCTTTATCTTTCTTTTGTATTTTCCTTTATTAAAGATGGCTTCTTCAACACCAGACCCTCGTAAAGTGGTGATTGTTGATGAACTTGCTCCCTCTACTGCACCTACTAGGAGAGGAGAGGTGGCAAACTTCGTAGTCTAGGTTCATTGTCTACTTGTAGTTCTACTTCCCAAAGTAGTACTGTTAAACTATTTTCTTCTAGGGCTATATCTCCCCTAACCACTAGATCTTCTTCTAAGGGAAGGGATCAGAACGAACCCATGAGTGAGCCTACAGATTCTGAGATTGTCCCTCAAGAGTTTTCCTTCATATCAGACCATGAAGCTATGAAAAAATAGGTTTCTTCTATAGCATCTCCTAACGCTGCCGAGCATTACCCATGTCTGATCACTCTAGGACTTCTTTCTTTAGTTCGTCGCAAATTCCATTGGAAACAAAATTTTACCAGTTTTAGTTCCTGGTGCCAATCAAAGAATCACTTCTTACTATGCCGACTTTTCTTTTGTTTACACTTATCCTTTCACTTTAGGGTTTAAACCTCCCATTGACCCAGTGATTATTGAGTTTTGTCGCAATTTCAATGTTTGCCTCGGTCAAAACGGTACCATAGTTTGGTTTCTGCCCCTTTTACCTTCCATCACTTGGTCCACCTTTATTCTCCAAAACTGTTTTGTAAAGGTGTCTTTTCTCTTGTGGCTAGAAGTATAAGGGTTTTAGTCATCCCCGAGGATAATTGTGACCGTGGCTGGTATGCCTGATTTGCTGTTGTCCCCACTCGTGGATTAGTGGGTGATGAAAACATGCCTTTTCCTGAAAAATAGAACTTTGTACGTAAGTGTTTCTCTCTTTTCCTTTTACTTTCTATGTGTCTTGAGTTTCTTTACATAAATGTATATTCATTTTTTCAGCAACCATGGATGTGTTCGAAGAAATTCATGACTTCTATGCCTGGGTAGAAAAAATGTTGACTGTTTGACTACTTTTTAGCACCTTTTATCTTCCATTTTAGTCCAAAAGCATTTAATTGCAGGAATATTTAAAGATGACCTCCCGAGATGAAATCCATCTCAAGAAGGAGTAATATGAACTAAAGACATAAAAGGCACATAAACTTAGAAGTGTGGACCGCAGAATTCCATCTGCGGCTGCAAGTTATAAAGGAAATTCCATCAGAGATTGGTGCAAAGTGCGGCCTGCACATGAATTGTGCGACCGCAAAAGCTCAGCCAGAAGATTTGTTCAGAGAAGATGCATTCCAAGTCTCCCAGAAGTGCGGACCACACAACAATTGTGCAGCCGCAGAAGAAGAGTTGTGCGGCCGCAGTTACAATTCTGCAGACCGCAGAAGGAATGCATTGCGGCCGCAGTTCAGAATTATGCGGCCGTAGTTTTCCAATCATGTCAAGCTGAAGAAAAGTGCGGACCGCACATGGAATTTTGCGGCTACAGAACCTCCGGAAGGGCATTTTTGTCCGAACTTTCCAGCCCTGTATAAATAGACAAGTTTCATATTTTTAGGTCAATTTTTGACATCAGCTGCTACAGTAGCCGTTTCCTTTTACGTTTTTAGTAATTTTTCATATTTTGAGTTTATTGAACATAGATTTTATCATTTTAATTAGCAATATGAGTTTAATTATCATTTCTTCTTCCATTTCTTCCATCTCAAGCATGAGTAGCTAGATTTTCACTAGGGTTGTAACCCAACCTTAGTGTGTAAACTTAATGGGTGTTTGATTTAATGCTTGTTTATGGTTGGGTGTTTATTATTTAGCCTTGTTCTTGCTTTTATTTGTGGAGTTAATGGTTGCAAACATTAGTTCATACCTATTTAGCTTGGTCTCTACTTGAGAAAGAGAGACTTACTCTAGGAAAACTTGGCTAACAAGAATTTGGGTCAATCCAGAGATTGACAATCCCAACTAAAGGGTCGAACCTAGAGATAGTAACAACCCGACTTGAGTTTTTTATCAACCGTTTTGTTCAATACCTATTTGAACTTGAGAAAGCCAAATTGGGCAAAATCGGTCTCTGACCGAGAGGTATTGAGTGGGTAATTGAGTGTTGATGGATATAATACACCCCTCCCAATAAAACAAGCTTTAAAATTTATATCCCATTAGGCAAACACCTTGGTGAAGGTCATAGGCCTAGGCCTTTTATAACATTTGAAAAAATAAAAATAAAAATTCCTAGTTTATTCATTAAATTGCAATTGTAGTTTCAATTAGACTTTAAAACAACCCAATTTTGTGGAATTGCAAATTTAGATATACAAACGCACATGCTACGATATATAATACTAACTCCCACACATATAGCTCCCTACAAAATTTGATCCCGACTCTTGTTGGGTATTATTATTGCATCGACCGTTTGCATAATCTCGAATTGAGGTGTGAAATTGGACGAGATCAATTTTTGGCGACATTGTCGGGGAGCCAAAAAAATGGTGTTAGCTATATATTTAGGTGTGTTTTTGGGATATCTTCTTTTCCTTCCTTGTTACTAATATGTTGAGAAATTGTAGGTGCAATAATGGCAAACAATGAGCTTGGAAACTTACCTATGGGGGATGTGGACGTCGATGATGATCAAATGGATGAGGTCCTTCTTGAACCTCAATCCAATAGACGAGGCTGACCGCCTCATGACAATGTTCCCGTTCCACCCCGCATCTCCACCACGAGCGGCTCCACACCAGGTGTTGTCGAATGAAGGGTATAAAAGTGCTATAGTCCCTCCCCGTATTAGGGCGGGGAACGTCCAAATAACCAACGCGATGCTCACTTTGCTCGAGCAACGAGGGTTCTTCATCGGTGCACCAGGACAAAATG
Organism: Nicotiana otophora; assembly: GCA_000715115.1. Taxonomy (NCBI): domain Eukaryota; kingdom Viridiplantae; phylum Streptophyta; class Magnoliopsida; order Solanales; family Solanaceae; genus Nicotiana; species Nicotiana otophora. The sequence goes on from AWOL01S0019793.1 coordinate 42,754, forward strand.
CATATAAACACTTGAATGGGTTCATAGATACGTGTTGGGGAGTAAACAAACTAATGTCTCCGAGGATGATTTGAGGCTAAGGCTTTTTCCCTTTTCTCTACGGGGGAAAGCTTTAGATTGGTTGGAACATTTGCCAAATTATTCCATTCATACTTGGGATGAACTAGTGGAGAAATTTATTTCTAAGTACTTCTCTCCCGGGCACATGGCTATTCTTCGGGATGAAATTCTAGCATTCAAGAAAGAGCCCAATGAACCACAACATGAGATATGGGAAAGGTATAAAACAATGGTGAAAAGTGCCCTAACAACGATATGACGGAGAACATAGTTCAACAAACTTTTTATCGTAGGATCAATACCACAAACCAATGTGTAGTGAATCAACTTTCCGGTGGGAACTTCATGACTATGCCTTATGCGGAGACGTGTGATATCTTGGATAATATGGCAGATACTTCTTCGGCGTGGCAATCTCGGGCGAATGTTCCACAAGGTGACCCCAATGTGATTCACCTTCACAAAGAGTTGCATGATCATGGAAAAGCCATAACCGAGTTGACTACCACCATGAACCAATTGGCGAAGGCTCAACTTCAACAAGTGTAAAACCCGAGGCAAGTCAATAAAATTGAGGGTGTAAATATGATAGTGAACAAGCGAAGAACAAGAGGTCCACAAGTGCAACAAAGAGTGGAAAAGTTTGTGCAAGATGATAATGGATTTGACCAAGATGGTTCTTATAATGACCATGAGGAAGAGGTACAATATGTGAACAACTATAAAGGGCAAATAAACAACTTCCAAGTCCCTAGTCAACAATAATGGAGACCTTCAAATAATCAAGGCAATTAGAATTCTAAAAACCAAGGTAATTGAAATAGTGGAAACAATCAAGGAAATTGGAATAACAACAATCAAGGCAATTGGAGTGGCAGCAATAACCAAGGGAATTGGCATAACAACAATAACCAAGGCAATGGGGGAGGCAACAATCAAGGCGAGTGGAATAACAATCAAGGAAATCGGGGCTCGGGTTTTCAAAGGCCCCCGATGTATCAACAACAGAGCAACCCACCCTCTTATCCTCCCCATGGTCCTAATTCTTCCAACAATGAAATGTGCCGTATTGAGAACATGTTCAAGCAAATGATGGAGAAGAATGCTGATTCTGATGCCCAACTTGCTTCACACAACACTTCGATCCGCAATCTAGAGGTGCAAATGGGTGAAATCTCTCAAGCTTTAAATTCTCGTCCTAAGGGGGCACTACCAAGTGACACGGTGGTGAACCCAAAGGCTGGGAACAATACGAGGCATGCCATGGCTATTACTACAAGGAGTGGAAGAGGTGGGAATGCACCCACCTCAAGTCAAAGGACAATTGTGGATGATGGGCAAGTGGTAGAAGAAGAGGAGATCCCAAGCAATGTGGTACAAGCAAATGATGAAGTGCGGATTGATATAGATGACATGATGGAAGAGACTCAAGTGGAAGTGAACTCATCTAGGGAGCATGTGATTGACATACCGGAATAGGTAGTGTAAAAGTCTAAGACACCATTGCCGAAGCCACCTCCTCTATATCCTCAAAAGCTCGCCAAGCAAAATGGCGAGAATCAATTCAAAAAGTTCATTGATATGATGAAGAGTCTCTAGATAAATGTGCCATTAGTAGAAGCCTTGGAAAAAATGCCCGGATATGCAAAGTTTATGAAGGACCTGGTGACAAAGAAGCGTGCGATGAATTTTGAAACTGTCAAAGTCACTCACCAAGTGAGTGCAATTGTGCATTCGATGGATCCTAAGTTGGAAGATCCCAGTGCTTTCACAATCCCTTGCACCATTGGAAGTGCCGAGTTTGCCAAAGCTCTTTGTGATCTTGGGGTGAGTATCAATTTGATGCCCTATTCGGTTTTCAAGACCTTGGGAATTGGGCAATCAAAACCCACATCTATGAGATTACAAATGATCGATCGTACAATGAAGAGACTATTTGGGGTGATTGAATATGTATTGGTTCGTGTTGATAAGTTCATTCTCCCGGCAGATTTTGTTATTCTTGATTGTAAAGTAGACTATGAGGTGCCAATTGTTCTTGGTATACCTTTCCTTGCTACGGGGAAGGCTCTTATTGATGTGGAAACCGAAGAACTCACTTTCCGGGTGGGTGATGAAAAGGTGGTGTTCCACGTGTGCAAATCTACGAGGCAACCGAATAGCAATAAAGTGTGTTTGTTTGTGGACTTGGTGACCGATGTGATTAATTATGATACAAGTGCCACGATTAATGTGGGTGATATGTTGGAGGCCGTCTTGCTCAATTTTGATGATGACGAGATGGATGGCTTCATGGAATGTGTTAATTCTTTGCAAGGAATGGGGTCGTACAACTATGCACCTCTGAAACTTTCCTTGGATCTTGAGAATAGAAAAACTCCTCCTACAAAGCCTTCAATTGAAGAGCCTCCGATCTTGGAGTTGAAGCCATTGCCTCCACGTCTCAGGTATGAATTCCTTGGGCCTTGTTATACTTTATCGGTTATTCTTTCCTCTTGTTTGACTAACGTGCAGGTTGACTCTACATTGGCGCTGCTCCACAAGAGGAAGGAAGCTATTGGGTGGACTTTGGCGGATATTCGGGGAATAAGCCCTGCATTTTGCATGTACAAGATTAACTTGGAGGAAGATTCCATACCCTCCATTGAACATCAAAGGAGACTTAATGAAGCAATGCAAAACGTGGTCAAGAAAGAGATTATCAAATAGTTGGATGCCGGGGTGTTCTACCCTATTTTCGATAGTTCGTGGACTTCTCCAGTGCAATGTGTCCCAAAAAAGGGAGCATAACACTGATCACCAATGACAAGAACGAGTTGATTCCCACAAGAAGTGTGAACGGGTGGAGAGTGTGTATGGACTATCGGAAGCTAAACAAAGTCGCAAGGAAAGACCATTTTCCACTCCCCTTCCTTGACCAAATGCTTGATAGGTTGGCCGGACGTGCTTTTTATTTCTTTCTACATGGATATTCGGGCTACAACCAAATCTTTATATCCCCAGAAGATCAAAAGAAAACAACTTTCACTTGTCCCTATGGTACTTTCGCTTTCAAGCGGATGCCATTTGGCTTATGCAATTCACCAGCGACTTTTCAACGGTGTATGATGGCGATATTTACGGATATGGTAGAGGACTACCTTGAAGTCTTCATGGATGACTTTTCTATAGTCAGGGATTCTTTTGATGATTTCTTGGCTAATTGGGATAAAGTATTGGGAAGGTGTGAAAAAATGAACTTGGTGCTAAATTGGGAGAAATGCCATATCATGGTCAAGTAAGGCATTGTCCTTGGACACAAAATTTCAAAGAAGGGAATAGAGGTCGACAAGGCAAAGATAGAGGTGATTCCTAAACTTCCACCTCCAACTTCAGTGAAAGGCGTGAGAAGTTGCTTCGGTCACGCGAGGTTCTACCGGCGCTTCATAAAGGATTTTTCCAAAGTGGTGAATCCATTATGCAAACCCTTAGAGAAAGATGCTAAGTTTCACTTCGATGATGATTGCATGAGAGCTTTTGAATTGCTAAAGTTCAAGTTGATAACTACTTCCATTATCACCGCTCCTAATTAGAGTATTCAGTTTGAGCTCATGTGCGATGCTAGTGATGTAGTGGTTGGAGAAATTTTGGGGCAACATATCAACAAAATCTTTCATCCGGTCTACTATGCTAGTAAAACCATGAACGAAGCCCAAGTCAATTACACTGTTACTGAAAAAGAGCTCCTTGCCATTGTGTTTGCAATTGAGCAATTCTGCCCGTACTTGATGGGTGGAAAAGTTATTGTTCATACGGATCATGTGGCACTTCTCTATCTTATGAGAAAGAAATATTCAAAAGCTAGGTTGATGAGATGGGTGCTATTGTTGCAAGAGTTGGATATTGACATCTAAGATCGAAAAGGGAGTGAAAATCAAGTGGAGGACCACTTGTCTCGTTTGGAGGAGAAGGGGAGGCCGCATGATGGCCTTGAAATCAATGACTCCTTCCTCGATGAGCAACTCTTGGCTATTTAAATTAAGGAGGTGCCATGGTTTGACGATCTAGCAAACTTCCTTGTGTGTGGAATTATCCCGAATGAGTTCTCTTTAAATCAAAGGAAGAAGCTCAAACGGGATTGTCAAGATTATTATTGGGACGAGCCATACCTTTTCCGGATTTGCACGGATGGGGTAATTAGAATATGTGTATCGAACGAAGAGCAAAATGTTATTCTTGAGGCTTGCCATTCTTCTCCTTATGGTGGCCATCATGGCGGAGAAAGAACGGCGGCCAAAGTGCTAAGTTGTGGTTTCTATTGGCCCACTCTTTACAAAAATGCAAGTGATATGGTGAAGCGATGTGATGAATGCCATCAGGCTGGTGGAATCTCGAAGAAGAATGAAATGCCTCTCACTACCATTTTGGAGATTGATATCTTTAATGAGTGTGGTATTGACTTTATGGGTCCTTTTATGAGTTCTTCTGGAAACACCTACATCTTGGTCACGGTTGATTATGTGTCTAAATGGGTTGAGTCCATTTCTCTACCCAACAATGAAGCGAGAAGTGTGGTGGCATTCTTGAAGGAGAATATTTTCACACGATTTGGTACTCCGCGGGCTATCATAAGTGATAGGGGGTCGCATTTTTGCAACAAGTCTTTTGACACTTTGCTTGGAAAGTATGGTGTCACTCATAAAGTTACGACTCCCTATCATCCACAAGCTAGCATTCAAGTGGAAGTCTCCAATCGGGAGATAAAAAGTATCTTGTCCAAAATAGTGAATGCTAACCGGACGAATTGGTCAAAGAAGCTTGATGATGCACTATGGGCTTATCAGACTGTTTTCAAAACTCCTATCGGGATGTTTCCATACTGGTTGGTGTTGGGTAAAGCTTGTCATCTTCCGGAGAAACTTGAGCATAAAGCCATATGGGCTTTAAAGAAGTTGAATCTCTATTGGGATGCAACCGCTAACTTAAGGGTTGCACATTTGAATGAATTGGATGAGTTCCGGTACCATGCATATGCAAGTTTGTCCTTGTACAAAGAGAAGATGAAGTACCTTAATGACAAATACATCGGAAACAAGGAGTTCAAGGTGGGCGATCTTGTGTTGTTGTTCAACTCACAATTGAAGATGTTTCCTTGAAAGCTAAAATCTAAATGGAGTGGTCCCTTTGAAATTGTGGGTGTGAAACCTTTTGGTGCATTGGATTTGAAGAACAAAATTGATGGGGTATTCCGAGTTAATGGTCACCGATTGAAGCACTATTTGGGTCAAGCTGATGATGGCCACATGGTGGCAGTTATTCATTTAAAGTGATGGTAATCTGCGTCGTGCCACGACCTTAAATCAGGCTCTTTTTGGGAGGCAACCCATGTTTTCTTCTTCTTTTTTCTTTTCTTCTTTTGTAGATAGGTGTTATTTTTGTGCTAACTGGATTTGAAGTGTGTTGTAGGAATGAGTATGCTTTACAAGAACTATGCTCAAAAAATTAGCTAAGTGTGGAAAGAGTGCGGACCCCATATGTATTGTGCGGACCACACAATTGCGAGTGCTACAGTAGAAGGCAACTATGGCCACACAATTTAAGTGCGGACCGCACAACTTGGAAATGGAAATTGCAAACTCTCTGAAGTTTGATGTGTCAGAGAAATGGCCAATTTGCGGCCGCACGTCAAATTTAACGGTCCGCGGCCAAAATCTACGGTCGCACCCCAAATTGTACAGACCGTAGATCATTAAGGGTATTTGAGCCCTAGGAAACAGAGTGCGGACCACAGAAGGAATTCTGCGGCAGCGCTCCTCCCTTGTCCCTTAGGTCTGATCGCTAAGTATAAATAGTAGCCTTAGGGCTATTGTACATTTTCCCCCCTATCTGAGCATTCTAAACTCTAACACTTTGAAATCATATGTTCAATCATCTGCCACACTCCATCCACATCTGTGATCACTTAGTTGCACTCCTTCATATCTGGTATGCTTCAGTTACACATAGAATGTTTCAATTATTTTAGTTTAATTTACAATGTTTTTTGGTAGTTTAGGCCATTTGTTAAAAGATTTCAATTTTACTACCATCTGGGGTTTAATCTGTAATGGGTCAATTGCTAATTGCTTTATGGGGACTGGGTAAATTGATTTGCATGCTTACTTGTTAATACCATGTTAATTTTGTGCAAAAATTGAAAACCCTAGAAGTCTGATCGATTTAAGTATGAAATCTGCGGCCGCATAAGATATTGTGCTGCCCGCAGAAGTTGAGATTTAGGGTCTTTGGTCAAGTAAATTCTGTGGCCGTACTTGAAATTATGCGGACCATAAAAATCCCACTGCAACCGCAGAAAAGTGTGTGCGGACGCAAAACAGCCTATTCTCTATCTTCAGAGAGTTTATATTTTGGGATGTCCAATGTGCAGCCACAATGATAAATGTGCAGACCGCACTTCAAATCTGCGGTCATACTCAAAATTATGCGGACCGCAGTTTCATTTCTGCGGCCGCAGGTTCAAATTGTGTGGTCCACACAACCTAGTCTGCGGCTACACTTGTAATTGTGCGGACCGCACTTCCCAACCCTGCACTCATGTTGTATACTGTGTGATACTACCTGTGTGCATTTGAATTACAACTGACTGCTGCTATTGCTTGTAAGAGAAAATGGTTAGATCTTGTGGCCGCGGTGATACTTCAAAGGGGAGGGGTGAAGCTTTCAGAGGTCGAGGCAAAAGCACTTTACCCCTCACCCTTCAAAATATAAAACAAGAAAGCTACAGCAGGCCAAGAAAGAAATCCAGAGCCCTCTAAATCTAGTTCATAAGCCACATCTCGGGAAGCATCGGAGGGTGACTTAGTGCAAGGGCAGCCTGCTCTCCAATCACAGCCACAACAGCCACAACATCCACATGGAAGGTATCAAATCCGGGACGAACCTTACTCCTCACATAGTACCTCCGAGGGTTCGGAGAGTGCCAGTCAGGCTTCGGGGCCCTCTTCTACACCTGTCCCTGAGACACCAGTAACCATTGTTGATGATAGTCCGGATGATGGCTGAGGGGGTGATACTACAGTTGCCGGCCTTGAGAGGTCTGGGAGACCGTTTTGTGAGTCTATCTGCCTTCATCAACTTCTGTGGGTGGTGGCTGGTGAGATCGCTCACTCTTGAGCAACAGTTATAACTTAAAGATCCTGACAAGTATAATCCAGCCATGTTGAGATAGTTTCGAGAGAGGAATAGGTGGATGTGGTTCACCCAGATAGTTTCGGATGCCAAGGAGTATTTGGTCTGGGAGTTCTATGCAAATGTGGAAACATAAAGAAAGGGACCAAAGTAACTAAAGTGAGGAATCTGAAGGTGAGATTTTACCAACACACACCGAACACCTATTTGGGGTTTGAGGATGTGGAGTCGGCATAGTACTTGGAGAAGCTGGCGTTGGGTGATACAGCCCACCCATGGCTAGCTGAGCTTCTTGCAGCCCCGGGGCCACCACCACCATGGATCCCTGCAGGGGTTCCTATTCAGTGGAACACCCTAAATTTCGAGGCGAAGGGATGGCAGACCTTCATATGCAGTAGACTAGACCCGTGCCAGAATGAAACCGACCTACCTATTCCATGGGTAGTTCTAGTTACCTCTATTATGGCTGAGTACCGGATCAATGCGGGTGTCATGATGTCGGCCAACATGTTAGTGATCGCCAGGCAAGATGATACCTCCTACCCATATCCCAACACTATCACTGAGTACCTTACGGATGCACGGGTAGAGCCCAGAGATTATGAGACGAAGGTTCGGGTGAAGAAGCCCTACTCTTGGTATTCTCTGATGGATGCACACAACCCAAAGAGAAAGGGTCAGCCGACTACCACCGTAGGCCAGTCTGATGAGCCATTGGTGGTGGGTACAGAGATAGGTGATAGTCCATCCACTTCAGTAGAGCCTTCTACCAGTGCAACTGCCATGCCTCCAGCTTCAGCCTTAGTGCCTCCCACCTCGGCTTTGAAGGCGGTGCCTATGCCATATACTCCACTCTCTACATTGAGATTCTCCCGGACACTAGCGAGCCTCCACAACTAGATATAGAGAGCTACTACAAAGCTAACTGACATATTCAATCATGTTGTAGCTCAGTCATCCTTTTCGGAACCCCAAATTCCACCCATAGTTGATGAAACTTTGAAAAAGCTCCTGGAAAAGCAAAACACGATCATGGCCACTTTAGTGCAGCATGGGGCAGCGATCGAAGAGTTGGGCAAATAGGTAAAGAAAATGAGAAAGAGACAGGCAGCTAAGAAGTCAGTGGACGAGCTTCGAAGGCAGGTTACAAAGCTTATAGCAGCCGAAGATATTCCATTTGATATGTTAATAGACCCACACCACCCAGGCCCAACTGCTACAGCACCGGATGTCCATTCTGAGGAGCCAAACACTACTACTGAGGCAGTTCGTCAGATGTTAAGCAACCCAGCCACTCCCGGACTTGAGGATGATGAGATCCAATTGGATGAGGCTGAGGTCCGTGCCACTGCTGGGGACACAGAGCCATAGGGAGTTTTCTTCACTCTCACCCTTCTCTTACTCTTATGTTGTTAAGCATTTGGGATAATGCTTATGTTTATTCCGGGGGGGGGGGGGGAGGGTTTCTT
>AWOL01S0019793.1:51631-66970 GCA_000715115.1 Nicotiana otophora
GGGGGGGGGGGGGAGTTTCTTTGACACATTCTGATGATTCAATATTTTGATAACTATGAGACATTTGGCGTGTAATTAACTTATTACTATTTTCTTCCTCTTTCTCATTGTGTATAAATTCCCTCTTATCTCTCATTATGTATATTCGTTTAGCTTTCAATAGTTCTTTTGTTTTATAGATTCTTTATCTTTATGTTTGTCTTCTTTTTGAATTAGTAGCTTCTTCTTGATTTAATAGCTTCTTTTTATGTCTTAGTGGATAATAAACCTTTGGTTTTCTTAATGCCACGGTTCTTTCCAAAGGTGGTTTCTGTGTGAACCGGGTGGCTCTTCCCAACGATAGATGTCGTGACAACCTTCTTAAGGGATTGAGTCTGTTTTTGGTGTTTAGGTAATAATAGTAGTAGTAATGAATAAAAAGACCTAATTGAGTCATAATTGAAGATTTAAACATGCTTAACTTGGTACCAACACACTTAACTGCATGCCTATGGTTAAAAACAAAGTTGTTGGAAACAAATAGCTCTAGTTAGTAACCTTGTGACTCTTGAATTGACTTAGGCTATCATCGAGTGGTTTAGTCGAACCAAAGTGATTTTCAATATTGAATATGGTCGTTGTGGGCTCTCGATTCTATCCTGTTTAATAATCCAGATGCGTGAGAGGTGAGATGTCATTGTTTCAAGTCCAAGTACCCGTTCTAATGGCCTAGAATTTACCCCGAATGTGTTTCTAGGCAAAATTTTAAGTTTTGCTTGGCTTGAGAAGTGATTGTAGGCTCTCCTTGTCCCACTTGAAGTTTTCAATCGCCCATCAATGTTGTTATACCTAGTCAACCCATTTGATCCTAAAACCTTTCTCATTTGATAACCATGTTACAAGCCTTTACCCGTTTTGTCGTGACCCTCCCTTGGCACCCGAGCTTTTCTTAACACTCTTGTAAATAAATTGGCTAAAAATGTAAGTTTGGGAGAGAGATGAGGAACTTGAAAGCGGTATCAAGGCACAAAAATAGAAAAAATGATGAGAAGGAAAGGAAAGAGAAAGAAAGAAAAAATGCAAAAAGAAAGTGAATAAGTTGAAGAGTTGAATGGATTTAAAGAAACAAAATGATACAAAGCATGGAGAAATCAAAGAGGGAGAAAATGAATGTCATGATCAAAAAAGAGTGATGTTAAGTCTCTCTAGTTCCCCTAAGGAAAGGAAAAATCCTCAAAGAGTTAGCAAAGCATAATCCGAGAAAAGAAAATGGAGTGCTTAAGTGAAGATGAACTTGTTCTATCATAGCATATCCAACCTTAGTCCAAAAACCTTCATTGCATTCCGAAAAATCCCTACGTGATTTCAAGCCAAGTGAGATTACATTAGTGGTGATCTACATGAGGGGCAAGCCTATGGTACCTAATGTAATAACCCAATCAGTCATTTTGAGCTCTAGTACGTCGTTTGGTGGTTTGAGGCCATGAGGAGCTTTACTTCAAGTATTACGACTTGTGCGTGTGGTCGGAATTGAATTTCGGGAAGTTAGAAGTTGATTTGGAAAGAAAATTCTTAATTCAGAAGCTTTAAGTTGGAGGAATAGACTAAGGGTTGATTTTGCGTAAACGACCTCGGAATCGCTATTTGAAGGTTCCAACAGGTTTATATGATAATTTTGGACTTGGGCGTATGTCCGGGTAGGTTTTGGATGACCCGGGAGTATTTCAGCGCTTATTATGGAAGGTTGGCATTTGGAAGAATTTTATAAATTTGGGTTGAAGTACAATTAAATGTTATCGATGTCCGTTTGAAATTTTGAGTCTGGGAATAGCTCTGTATGGTGATTCTGGTATTGGGAGCGTGTCCGGATGTGGAATAGAAGGTTCGTAGGTCATTTGGCGAAAGTTAAAAATTTGAAGGTTTTAGAGAAATTTGACCGGGAGTGGACTTTTTGATATCGGGGTTGGATTCCAATTCCGAAAGTTAAAATGGGTCTGTAATGTCAAATGTGACTTGTGTGAAAAATATGAGGTCAATCGGACGTGATTTGATATGTTTCAGCATCGATTGTATAATTTGAAGTTTCAAAGTTCATTAAGTTTGAATTGGAGGGTGATTCGTATTTTTAGCATTGCTTGATGTGATTTAAAGGCTCGACTAAGTTTGTATCACATTTTAGGACTTGTTGGTATAATTGGTTGAGGTCCCGAGCGCCTCAGGTGGATTCCAGATTGTAAACGAATCGAGTTTGGGCTTGGAGGAATGCTGGAGCTGCTGTCATCTGGTGCACCTGCAAGGTTTTGGCCGCAGGTGCGGAGCCGCAAAAGTGGCCAGGAGGTCGCAGAAGCGAAAAGGGAGTGGGGGACTATGCCCGTAGATGAGGACAATTTGCTGCAGAAGCGGATGCGCACCTGCTGGGAGTTTAGCGCAGAAGCGGGTTGGGCAGCTGTGGGACTTACACAGAAGCGGAACATTTTGCAGTACTTGTGGAACCGCAGAAGCGGTCCAGTGAGTGCAGGTGCGGAGGTCGCATGGGCAGAATACATAAGTTAGCCAAATTGGGTTTTGGCTCATTTCACCTCTTTTCTCTCATTGGAGCCAGCCTTAGGGGCGATTTTGGAGTGCCATCTTCATCAGCTATTATGGGGTAAGTGATTTCTTCACATTGTGATTTAAATACATGATTTTTATATGGTTTCAAGCATGAAAATTTGTAGGAATTTGGGATTTTGAAGAAAAACCTAGAAATTGGTATTTTTGGATTTTGACCACGAAATTGGATATGGAATTTGGAATGAATTATATATTTGAGTTAGTGGAGTTATGGGTAATATTTATCTTCGAAAATTTTCGAAATCCGGGCACGTGGGCCTGTGGGTGATTTTTATTGACTTTTTGAGCGTAGATGGAAATTATTATAAATTGAATTATAATGAGTATTAGAGTACATATTTATGGATTTGCGCCCTTATTGACTAGTTTTGGAGCGATGGGTATGGTTTGAGTTGTTGGAAAGGCTTTGGAGTCGGTTAAGGAATTTCGGAGCGAGGCAAGTATCCTTTCTAACCTTGTAAGCGGGAATTAACCCCATAGGCGAATCAAATTATTATGTGCTTCTATTTGTGGGGGCTATGTACGCACGAGGTGACGAAAGTCCGTACCTAACTACTCTTATGCTTATGTCCGGGTAGTCTAGGACCCATATCATGTTGTACTTACGATGTTTGCGCCCTACTTGTTAATTTAATTGTTTAAAACATTTAGAAACTCGATAAGGGAATTGTAAAAAGGTTAAACTTCATTTACTTGACCATTAAATGAGAATTTGAAATTCTTGGAATATTTGCCCCTTAATAAAGCTTGAATTGGTTGTTTAATGTGTTTTCTCTTTTGTGGAGCGGGCCGAATGCCTCGGTATCATAGAGATGCATCTATGGTTCGTGCCGTTCCCTCGACAGTGCACAGTTTAAATATTATCTTGGATCGGGCCGTACGACCTCGACATAATTTGCTCATGATAAATCTTTGGAACCAATTACAATTGATATTGCTTCTTTTGCTTGAGATATAAATCCTTAAATGACAAGAATAAGTTTGGACAAATATCCTATTAATAAAAGAATTGTCCACTCACCTTTTGTTATTGAGTCTACAGCTATTTCATACAATCCATGCTTAAGTATAATATCGGTATTTATTGTTAGCCCATAGTAAGTGTCGGAGTCGACCCGTTGTCACTATTTCTTTGAGGTTAGACGAGATACTTACTGGGTATGCGTTGATTTACGTACTCATACTATATTTGCTGCACATTTTTATGTAGGTACATATATGTCTGGTGGCCGCATGGACGCAGAGGCGCGGTTATTGCGGGGACTTAGGTGAGTTGCTTTTTATACTACGATCCGCAACCAGCAGAGTCTCCTTCAGAGAATTTATTTCCTGTCCAATTTGTATTTCGGACATATGCTGTATTTTATTTTACTTCCTAGTTGATGCTCATGCACTTGTGACACCAGGTTTTGGGGTAATTACGGGTTGTTTGGTATTGAAATTGTGAAAATATTTTTATTTACTCTGTAAAGTCCATATTTTATTATTATATTGAAGGAAATTGTGATTTCAAATACTAAAATTTGTAATTAAGTTAATTAATTATTATTAGCATGCCTGACAGTTGTGTTAGGCGCTATCACGACCTATAATAGATTTTGGGTCGTGACAATATGGTATCAGAGCACTAGGTTCACTTAGGTCTCACGAGTCATGAGCGAGTCTAGTAGAGTCTTGCGGATCAATACGGAGGCGTCTGTACTTATCTTCGAGAGGATACAGGACTGTTAGGAGCACTTCCCTTCTTGATTCCTCATCGTGCGATTTGATTCCTTTGAGGCTTATGCCTTCATTTCCTTCCTATTCAATCTTTTGCGACGTGAAGCGCTTGTTATAAATTTGGAATCATGGAATTTTAATGGTACTGCAGATGTGGTGCGGGATGTTTCTCCATGTGTATTTGATTGGGCTATTATCGTTGCCTTGCGGAAGGTCGTTCTATCATTTCAGCTCAGTATCAGTATTGCCTATGGTTTGAGATTTGGAACTGATTGTTATGATGATTCGTGCGCGACTATCGCATCGTATTGGTGTAATGGTAGGGTGCTTATCTATGGATCGTGACAGTAAATGACTTTATAAAAGGACTTCTCATTTCACGGCTTAGAGGTTCAGCATTTAGTTTCGGCGGAGGAGAGGTAATAAGACTACAAACATTCAGGTTTGGGTTGATGGAGTAACGAGGCTGGGTATTTCGAGCAGGGTGGAATTTTCATCTATGATGTGGTGTCGTCATCCTGGATTAGATGCGTTAAGTTCGTCGGTGTTGTGGTCTTCTTCAATTCACTTTCGGGGCGGGGTATTGTGAATGGTGCCGGAGAAGCGGTTGTCAGAAATAACGAGGTGTAGCAATTTCGGAATCGAATCGGTGTTTCTAGTGTAGATGGCTCAAGAAAGATGATCTTTGGAAAGGTTTAAATTTGGTAGAGATCGATTGGTCTAAGTGATACAGATATAGATTCTGATTTAAGGCAACAACTGGGCAGCGAAGGATGGTGAAGGACATGTGGGAGGTGTCTTGTGGTGGTTAAAATTATAAAAGGCGAAGTGTGAGAAACAAAAGTCGGGTAGTTGCTTAAAAGAGTGGGTTTGACCAATGTGGGAGAGTGGAAGGGTAGCATATAGGTTCTGTGGTAGGATATCTACACGCCTTGGGGAAAGTTTAGAGTGATTTAGGATTCATGGTGGACAGTGACTAGGACTACGGACTAATTTGGAATATTGGCTACTACTGAGGAAGGTTGGATACGACAGGATGGAGTTGCTTAATATAAAGAGGGAGGCAACATGACTTGGATTGGAATGTTTCGTCGCACCTTTAGTTGATGTCAATGGGGAGTGAACGGACTTGTACAACTGGTGAATGAGCACGGGCTCGGGATGGTTTATTGGTTTCATGGTAATTGTACTTGGTGCAGCATCGTTGAAAGAGGTCGGCATGGAATTTCCATAGGTGGGATATATCCTGTGAGCAGGTTAGCGGTTGCATGGTGTTGATGAAGCTTCTCCGAAGAATTTTACTGGCTATCTGACAAGAGGTCGAATATGTAAATGTGGCTAGTGATTTAGAGTGTTCATGAAATGGTTAACAGGAAGATTTCGAGGAATTTGGCGGGTCGATTGTGCGAGGTCATGTCAATGAAGAAGACGGAATCTTGGTAGGTTCCAGGGTTATGAAATTGTAGCTTCAAGCTAAGTGGGAGATCCCGACCGTCTATGATTGTATTGTACGGTTTTCTACTTGTGAGGTTTCTGGTTATCATCATATTGGTGAGTTATTACGACTAAGGAAAGAAAAAACATCAATTCGAGCAAAGGATTTGGGGAATGTGTGCTATATTTGGCCTTATCGATTCATGTTCAGGCTTTGGGAAGAATCAAAGTTTATGCTTCGTGTAGATGTGATGTACAAGGAAAGTGAGTCAGCCAAGTGCTTCTTTGAGAAGGTGTTTATGTGCTAGCAGGGCCTTGGAGTTTGATCATAATTGGGAACAAGTCAGGGTGGGTGACTCTCAATAATGGTCTTAGTGGATTCAAAAATGTAAAGTGCGGTTTCTAAGAATTTCAAGTCCGTAGTATGGTTAAGTATCGAGCATTGCAACGGATTACGAAAAGGGGGCCTGGAGTGTTCTATGTTATCATCAGTCTGTGGTGTAGCATTGGAGAAATGGGAGAAAATAACTTCGGATTCATAAAGGAAATAGCAGAATAGGTGTACCAGTTAAAGATGTAAATATGTGCATAAGGAAGGTATGAGATGGTTTGTGGGTTTTGAGAAAACGTGGTCTCAAGAAATGAGGTCACTCTGGATAAGTGCGGATTTGGGTTAGTTATGTTTGAAATAGAGCTACTATTATTCCTAAGGCAAGTACATAGTAAATTAGGAGAAGTCGGATCGGTTAGCAATGGTTGAATTGGCATGGTGGTGGCAACGATCAGTTCCTTCAGCGTGTTAAGTTATGCACGTGATTTGTGGCGGTACGTGCGAGGCTTGATGGCATCCGTAATCAATTTTATTTGGATGCATTTGAGTATTATGGCCTGTTATGTGTGGATGGATCCCGGAAGAGTTATGGCGGTTTAAACCACTACTAGAGGATTGTAATTTATGTAGTTATATGAATTCGGTCGCGTGTTGCTATGGTTCTCCTGAAATGAGTTAAGTGAAAGGTTCGTGCATGATAAAGTGTGTATCCTACTAGTGGTTCAGGAGTTCAGATGTAATTCTTATACTCTCACGTATTGTCGTGTTAGATGCAGTAGGCGGCATGGAAATTGGAAGCTGAGGATCAAGGTTGCAGTTTGGTGTCGACAAGAATGTCAAGAGCTCGGATGAGCAGGAAAGGATTCAGATGGTTAGAGTAAGCTGGTATTGTCTTTAGCATCACCTGAGATCGGTGTTATGTGTAAGAGGCTTTATGTACTGATCGCGGATTCCTGATTTGCTTTACAACATTAGTGTGGCCGGTGGTATGGACATGCAGACTTGTTACCTGGTGCGGAAGGTCATGGGAGTGTATCCCACGGGAAAGATTATATAAGTGTGACATATAGTCACTTGACTGATTAAAGATTTAAAACCAAGTATGGAGACTGTGGTACTATCGCTAATGTGAGAATTTATGCCTGAAGGGCGCTCGGTTCATTTGGTTGCGAACTGTGGAAGTTTGCTCCGAATTTGATGGTTGCTCTTGTGTGTCGGGGGAAAAGGGTTATTGTGGATCCTTGAAAGGTTACTAGCCCGGTGCGGTATGATCAGAATCGGCTTGAGATCCGTGGATGGATTTAAATGTGAATGTGGGCTCTATATCAGGACGGATGCATTCATTTTAGCATAGCATTGTTTTCGTAGGGGTCTTCGGGCCTTGGATGTTATTTCTGTTGTCGGCTTTTTCGTGTAGTCTCTATTGTGCCATGTAGGTTGTGAGGCGGTTTGATTATTCGCACTCGTATTGAGATCCCGTATAGTTTGTGGTGTTATATGAGCAGGATGGCTCTCGAGATGCAGGTCATTTATTGCACCTTAGTCGTGCTCGAGTTTTGTAGCGTATGGCGCTATCTGTATCCCCAGGAATAGTATTGTGCACTTGGCGTGCTTGTGGTTGTCATTCGGGTATTTCGTAGGTATAAGAATTTTGGCTTGTTGGGTACTTCCCTATTTATTGTCATGTATTGGTCGGGTGGCATGCCGTCACGGGTATATGGTTGGATTAGGTGGCACGCCGCCACGGGTGCGTTGTTTGGATCGGGTGGCATGCCGCAACGGGTATCATGGTTAGATCGAGTTGCACGCCAAAATGGTATCATGTGTGGATTGGGTTGCACGCCACAATAGTATGATGTTGAGTACAGTTCCCCATATCTATTCTTGTGTGTCTTGTTTCTTATTTCTGAAAAAGGTTCATAACATCCTTTCGGTTTCTTAATTTGTTACGTGGGTTGAGTAGTTCTTTTCAGAGTTCATTTTTCCTTATGTATCACATTCGAGTTTGTATCTTGTTGGCACATTGTGGCATCATATGAGATTTTAGGCAGTGTCTGAGGTGGCTTATTGCCTGAGCAGCTTGTACTGGGTTCATAATGAGGTAATGGTTATTTGGTTTTTGGACTTGGGATCAGTGCGAACGGATTTATATGAGGCATATTAAAGAGCAATATCGTTATTTGTTTCATAATGATGTAATGGTTCTTGTCAGGAGGAGAGACTCAATATTTTGTTGACTCGGCAGTTGGTTATGAATTTCTACACATCTCTTCCATCGTGGCAGTATTGCAAGAGTTGGAACAGGACTTATATGTGTCGTAAAATGTATTGTGGGCATTAGATTCATGGAATTGTGGCTATTATTATTAGAGGATGTTATTATAGTCATGTGAATTATGCGGTGCATGGTGTGAATTAAGAAAAGGTATGCAATCATGTATCGGTGAATCGTGTAGTGATTGATACGGTGTTTGTATGTCGAAAATAGGCCTAGTGGAGAATTTCGGATGTTGGAATTTGACTCTAAGGCTTACTTGACTAAATAAAGGGGAAGATCTTTAGACTGGCTCGAGCCAATGTGCTCAACTGGGTTTGGGTAGCACGGGTAGGTGCACGAGGTGTTGACTAGTGATTTCGGACAACTCCAGAGTAGTTCTTAGCACGTTTGAGGACGAACGTATGTTTAAGTGGGAGAGAATGTAACGACCCGACCGGTCGTTTTGAGCTCTAGCGCATCGTTCGGCAGTTTGAGGCCATGACCAGCTTCACTTCAGGTATTATGACTTTTGTGTGTGGTCGGAATTGAATTTCGGGGAGTTCAGAGTTGATTTGGAGAGAAAATTCTAAATTCAGAAGCTTTAAGTTGCAGGAATTGACTAAGGGTTGATTTTGAGTAAATGACCTCGGAATCGGGATTTGAAGGTTCCAACAAGTTTGTATGATGATTTTGGACGTCGTCATATATCCAGATCGGGTTTTGGATGACCCGGGAGTATTTCGGCGCTTATTACGGAAGATTGGTATTTGGAAGAATTTCAGAAATTTGGGTTGAAGTGAATTTCAATGTTATCGATGTCTTTTTGAAATTTCGAGTCTGGGAATAGCTTCGTATGGTGATTCTGGTATTGGGAGCGCATTCGGATGTGGAATTGGAGGTCCGTACGTCATTTGGCGAAAGTTGGAAATTTGAAGGTTTTCGAGAAGTTTGACCGGGAGTGGACTTTTTGATATCGGGTTCGGATTTTGATTCCGGATGTTGGAGTAGGTCTGTAATGTCAAATCTGACTTGTGTGCAAAATGGGAGGTCAATCGGACGTGATTTGATAGGTTTCGACATTGATTGTAGAAGCTGAAGTTTCAAAGTTCATTAAGTTTGAATTGGAGGGTGATTCCTGTTCTTAGCGTTGTTTGATGTGATTTAAAGGCTCGACTAAGTTCTTATGACGTTTTAGGACTTGTTGGTATAATTGGTTGAGGTCCTGAGGCCTCGGGTGGATTCTGGATGGTAAACGGATCGACTTTGGGCTTGGAGGAATGCTGGAGCTGTTGTCATCTTGTATAACCGCACCTACGAGGTTTTGGCCGCAGGTGCGGAGCCGTAAAAGCGGCCAGGAGGTCGCAGAAGCAAAAAGGGAGTGGGAGACTGTGCCCACAGGTGCAGACTATTTGCCGTAGAAGCGGATGCGCACCTGCGGGGAGTTTAGCGCAGAAGCGGGCTGGGCAGCTGGGGGACTTACGCAGAAGCGAAACATTTTGCCGCACCTGCGGAACCGCAAAAGCGATCCAGTGAGCGCAGGTGCAGAGGTCGCCTAGGCTAAATACATAAGTTAGCCAAATCAGATTTTGGCTCATTTCACCTATTTTCTCTCGTTGGAGCCAACCTTGGGGGCGATTTTGGAGTGCCATCTTCATCAGCTATTATGGGATAAGTGATTTCTTCATATTGTGAGTTAAATACATGATTTTTATATGGATTCAAGCATGAAACTTTGTAGGAATTTGGGATTTTGAAGAAAAATCTAAAAATTGGTATTTTTGGATTTTGACCACGAAATTGGACATGGAATTTGGAATTAATTATATATTTGAGTTAGTGGGGTTATGGGTAATGTTTATCTTCAAAACAATTCAGAATCCGGGCACGTGGGCCCGAGGGTGATTTTTATTGACTTTTCGAGCGGAGTTGAAAATTATTGTAAATTGATTTATAATGAATATTAGAGTTCATATTTATGGATTTGCGCCCTTATTGACTAGTTTTGGAGCGATGGGCATTGGCTTGAGTTGTTGGAAAGGCTTTGGAGCCGGTTATGGAATTTCGGAGCGAGATAAGTCTCCTTTCTAACCTTATAAGAGGGAATTAACCCCATATGTGAATCAAATTATTATGTGCTTCTATTTGTGGGGGCTACGTACGCACAAGGTGATAAGAGTCTGTGCGTAGCTACTATTATGCTTATGTCCGGGTAGTCTAGGACCCATATCATGTTGCACTTGCGATGTTTGCACCCTACTTGTTAATTTAATTGTTTAAAATATTTAGAAACTCGATAAGGGAATTGTAAAAAGGTTAAACTTCATTTACTTGACCGTTAAATGAGAATTTGAAATTCTTGGAATATTTGCCCCTTAATAAAGCTTGAATTGGTTGTTTAATGTGTTTTCTCTTTTGTGGAGCGGGCCGAACGCCTCGGTAGTAGATAGATGCATCTATGGTTCGTGCCATTCGATCCTCGGCAATGCACAGTTTAAATATTATGTTGGATCGGGCCTACGACCTCGGCATAATTTGTGAATGATAAATCTTTAGAACTAATTACAATTGATATTGCTTCTTTGGCTTGAGATATAACTTGTTAAATGACGAGAATAAGTTTGGAAACAATTCCTATTAATAAAAGAATTATCCACTCACTTCTTGTTATTTAGTTTACAACTATTTCATACAATCCATGTTTAAATATAATATCGGTATTTATTGTTAGCCCATAGTAAGTGTTGGAGTCGACCCCTCGTCATTATTTCTTCGAGGTTAGACGGGATATTTACTGGGTATGCGTTGATTTACGTACTCATACTATACTTGCTGCACATTTTTGTGCAGGTACATATATGTCTAGTGGCTTCGTGGGCGTAGAGGCGCGGTTATTGTGGGGACTTAGGTGAGTTGCATTCTATACTATGATCCGCAACCAACAGAGTCTCATTTAGAGTATTTATATTTTTCCTGTCCAATTTTTATTCCAGACAGATGCTGTATTTTATTTTACTTCTTAGTTGATGCTCATGCACTTGTGCCACCGGGTTTTGGGATGATTATGAGTTGTTTGGTATTGAAATTGTGAAAATATTTTTATTTACTCTGTAAAGTCCAACTTTATTATTATTGAAGGAAATCGTGATTTCAAATGCTAAAATGAGTAATTAAGTTAATTAATTATTGTTGGCTTTTCTGACATCGGTGTTAGGTGCCATCACGACCTATAATGGATTTTGGGTCGTGACACTTAAAGTCGTACTTGCAACTTTCTTTTGAGAGAGATGAGTTAACCTTTCGCAAATCTTTGGATTGAGTGCTCAATTCTTAAGTGATATAGGCAAACGGAGAGTAGAGGAGGAGGAGTTTGGGATCCACAATGACCTACATAAAAGAGAGAGATTCCTTGATGAATAAAGTCAACTCTTGATGCTCAAGTGTCATATTAGAACTATTTGTGCTTAAAAGTTTAACTCGTTGCCTTGTTGATAATTCATAAGTGATGTGGGTAATTGTTGGTCCCAATTGATGTGTGAGTGACTCACTTTGATTTGCTGGAATAGCTCTTAACTTGTGGAGGCGGGAACCACTTTATTTTCTTGAGGACAAGCAAAAGCTTAAGTTTGAGGGAATTGATAAGTGGGGATTTTGACTACTTATTAGCGCCTTTTAGCTTCTGTTTTAGTCCAAAAGCATTTAATTGTGTTCCCGAAAACTAATGAAATATGCTTAATTGCAGGAATATTGGAAGATGAACTCCCGAGATGAATTCCAACTCAAGAAGGAGTAATATGAACTAAATACATAAAAGGCACAGAAACTCAGAAGTGCGGACCGCAGAATTCCATCTGCGCCCGCAGGTTATAAAGGAAATTCCATCAGAGATTGGTGCAAACTGCAGCCCGCACATGAATTGTGCGGCCGCAAAAGCTGGCCAGATCAAAGTTCAGAGAACATGCATTCCAAGTCTCCTAGAAGTGCGGACCGCACAACAATTGTGTGGCCACATAAGAAAAGTTATGCGGCCGCAGACACAATTGTGCGGACCGCAGAAGAGCCAGGTGCAACCACAGTTACAATTCTGCGAACCGCAGAAGGAATGCATTGCGGCAGCGGTATAGAATTATGCGGCCATAGTTTTCCATTCCTGTCAAGCTGAAGAACAGTGCGGACCGCTCATGGAATTGTATGGCCGCAGAACCTCTGAAAGGGCATTTTTGTCCGAAATTTCTAACCCTGTATAAATAGACAAGTTTCACATTTTTAGGTCAATGTTTGATATCAGCTGCTACAGTAGCCATTTCCTTTTACTCTTTTTAGTAATTTTTCATATTTTGAGCTAATTGAACATAAATGTTATCATTTTAATTAGCAATATGAGTTTAATTATCATTTCTTCTTCTATTTCTTCCATCTCAAGCATGAGTAGCTAGATTTTCACTAGGGTTGTGACCCAACCCTAGTGTGTAAACTTTTGGGTGTTTGATTTAATGCTTATTTATAGTTGGTTGTTTATTATTTAGCCTTGTTCTTGATTTTATTTGTAGAATTAATGGTTGGAAACATTAGTTGATGCCTATTTGACTTGGTCTCTACTTGAGAACGAGAGACTTAGTCTAGGAAAACTTGGCTAATAAGAATTTGGGTCAATCTAGAGAATGACAATCCCAACTAAAGGGTTGAACCTAGAGCTAGTAACAACCCGACTTGAGCTTTTTAACAACCGTTTTGTTCAATGCCCATTTGAACTTGAGAAAGCCAAATTAGAAAAAATCACTCTCTGGCCGAGAGGTATTGAGTGGGTAATTGAGTGTTGATGGCTATAATATACCCCAACCAATAAAATAAGATTTAAAGTTTATATCCCATTAGGCAAACACCTAGGTGAATGTCATAGCCCTAGGCCTTTTACAACATTTGAAAAAACAACAAAAACAATTTCCTAGTTTATTCATTAAATTGCAATCGTAGTTTAAATTAAACTTTAAAACAACTCAAATTTGTGGAATTGTAAATTTAGATACACAAACTCATACGCTACGATATATACTACTAACTCCCACACATATAGCTCCCTACGGAATTCAACCCCGACTCTTGTTGGATATTATTATTGCATCGACCATTTTCATAACCTCAAATTAAGGTGTGAAATTGGACGAGATCATTCCCATGGATAAAAGATCTTGGAAATTTCTTTCACTAAAACTCAAATGGAAAGTGAAAACTCACGATACCGTTTTATTCCCATGGTTTCCTTCCTTTTTGCTTGTTCCTTTCTTTTAATGCATATAACTTCCCCCTTTTCTTATTAGGGTTTGCCATTCGTGGCATCAGCCCCACATCTGTTCCCTCAGTAAAACTTTCTGTAAGCTCTGTACAAGAGTAAAATTTGAAAGTATCTTCCTCTAAAAGAAAACTTGTGAAGCCCGTGGGTCTGAAGATGAAGATGATACCGAAGAAGGTTCCTTGGTGAGGTAATCGCGTGTCATAAGGTGTATGGTTTTGGACGATAAAACCCATGTCTCTCAAGATCCCCCTTCAAGTTCAATTCCTTTTAGCCTCATTGATGAGCTAGAGAATGTCCCTTTGGATATCTCTAATGAAGATGTTGGTAACTTTGTGTCACACCCCGAACCTGGGGGGCGAAGCCGGTACCCGGTGCCTCACCTATCCTTGCATACCAACTTGCGACTAAGGGACTCTGAACATATAATATCATACTTTGGCCATGGGCCACATTGCAAGACAATTGCGAATGCTGACTAAACATCAATATAATGTTAGGCCGACAAGGCCGTCATAACTACTATAGTTGGCAAACCAATAAAATATACATAAAAGGCCTACAAGCCCAAAATACTGCACTAACTGACAGGATATATCTACAAGCCTCTACTGATGGATATACTTCGATCGGAATAGGTCCCCGGCCTACTTATTTCATATATACATATATACACAATATGTACATAAATCTCTAGACCAGCAACTCTGAAGGGCATGGAGCTTACCGATCAAGCTGAACTCGGGCAACACCTAATAAGGAGGTCTACCCGTCTGTCTGTCTGAACCTGCACGCATGAAATGTAGCGTCCCCAGAAAAGGGACGTCAGTACAAAATAATATACCGAGTATGTAAGGCAATAAACTGAAAGCAGAAACTGAACTGATAATATAATAACTGAAAGTAACTGGGAGTCAAAGATAATTTGAAGATATGTTCACCTGCTGATACTAACTCAACTCTCTCAATATAGTAAGTAAAATAGTTGTCCGGCCTTATAAGACTCGGTATATATATATAAATTCTCTGCCGTAGTAGTCTCGCTCATAAGCGATCGGGCTTACTAGGATCTGTATCTCGGCCATGCTGGTCTCGCTCATAGGCACTCGGCCACAGTAGGCTCGGTATATAACTTACCATCTGATCAGATGTTGCTCAATAGGGGCCTGCCTATCGATTATAGCTCGATGGTAATGAAAATACTGTAATACTGTATATATAGGCTCTCTGCTCTCTTGACTGGAAGAAAACAATACTCAATTAAATATGAAGTCCTGATATGGAGAATACAGTAATTTATGAGACTATGATAATGTATATAAATTCGGGAGTATGAACTTCTCTTTATGTCTCGTTATCAAACATATGTAATTATGAGATCATGCCAAAATGTAGGAAGGGCTTAGCCTTAACATATATGAGACGATTCTCTTGACAATCCCTTTAATACACGTCAATTGCGACAGCACGTAACGGCGGATCGAGTAGGAAAAAATCTGTATAATATTCTTAGAAAAGATTGCACTGTACTCCCTTAGAGTCACGAATTCACACTGCTGCATTTTCATACAAAATGTCGAGCTCCATTCTTTACTTAGCAAGCCTTAGCATCCTACTTTTAATAAGATAAGAGATCTCTTAAATTAGAGAGTTCCATCCGTTACTTGCATCTAGATATAAGCATCTCAATTTGTAATTTGATAGGCCTTTTATATAAGT